>LBFL01008695.1:20517-37428 GCA_000988845.1 Hypochthonius rufulus
GAGCCAAAGCATTTTGGATAATTATTATAATAATTAATCGCAAAGATTAATTAACTGTAAAGACGATAATCTATGGTTACTTTTTAGGGATAAATATGATAAAATATTTTCGTTTTCATTCGCTTTTAGTTTCTTTTAGGGGTTTTGAATATTAATTAACGATTATTAATAACGGATCTTTCGTAGAAAAAAAATGCAATTTAATTGAGAATATCATTAGCAATATGCTAATTATTCAAAGGAATGTCTACTCATTAGTGATATATTTATATGAAACAGTTGATTCTATCAGTGTTATTATTTATGTACATATTTATACGGTATTTCTAATTATTGTCGCTCATTTAAATGGTTTTTATAATTAGAATGTTCTGCCGAAATTAAAAGTTCATTATTCAGATCACTGTGATAATGGTTATGAATTAACATCAAAACATTCATATGTTTTCCTCATTAAATTTATCATTAAATGCACATTATTAATACTTTTTTAATTACACTCATATTTTATTGATATACATTAATTGTATTGTATTTGAATTAAACAAAACAATATAATTTATTGTGTTCTTTTGTTGTATAAAATTTGATTTTTTGTTATAACCTAAAATCTCATTTTATTTCATATTAAATGATTGGGGAATTCAGTGCGACCCCATAATTGCCATTTTAATTAATCCTTTATACATGTATGTGAACAGTATATTGTAGTACATCATACAGATTTTACTGTATATGATAGTCGTTTGAATCATTGAAAATAATTTGTTTATTATCATGTAAAATCTTAAATCCCATTCCCCAATTCGTTGAATAATTTTGATTTTTATCTGACATTTGAATTGAATTAATTATTCTTTATTATTTAAAACAATTATCAAATTATATTTACAGCGGAATGTCTTAGATTAAACATAAATTCATTGCCAATGATTTCCTCATTTTTACATATAATTTAATAGTGAATTTAATACACTTTTTTCTGTTTCAAACATAATGAAAGCATTTACTGTACTTTAATTGAGGAAATTATCACCGTTTATTCACTGCTTTACTCATTATATTCCCTTTTTAATGGACAATGCACAGACGAATATAAAAATATATATTATCCTAAACATTATACAATGATGAATGCGAACACATGAATCGTGATTCGTTTTAATATATTTTCAGATCTCATTTAACCGAAATTGTAAATCCAATTTATTATTCATCTCTCATTCATCATATTGAAAATGAATTTCTGTTTTAATAATATTCACATGAAAGTGAAATTATTTTTCAGACCCTTAATTTAACGCCTCAATTTTTTTATTACATATTATTGAAGCTCCAATTATCCAATAGCAATAGAATTGAAATCTTTCATTATAATTATAATTATAATTTATTATTATTATAAAAAGCTTCATACAGTGCTGATGAATATGGTCAATAACAGTCACGTGATTGAAAATACTAAAACTTTTTCATTTCTATAATTCGCAATCAATTTTTTCGGGTGAAAAATAAATTTAATTCATCAGCGTATAGTTTCGGCAATTTTCGGGTTTTCCTATCCTATGATGATGATTTAGATTTAAATCACGCGAATGTCCAATTTAATCTTCAAATGTTCATCATTATGAAATGAAAATTTTCCGCTTTTTTCTTTTGATTTTAAAATTACGATGCAATTCTTCTGCAATCACCAATTGCATTAGAAATTTGATGCTACAATTGCCTGTAATAATAATAACAATAAAAAGATAATGGTAATTTCAAAATAATATATTACATAATAGGAGATCGCGGATTTTAGTAAACCTCTAATTCGTGGGTTCATTAATTCATGAAAATTTAGTTTTATGACTATTATTATATTTATTTTATATTTATACTCATAATGACCGTCACACACATTCAGTTCTCTTTGTGTGATGTTCGCACAAATACATTGTGTTTTATTTTGAAAATATTTGAATTCCGCAATTAAATTTAAAGACATTGAAATATATTTTATCATTTTGAATTATGTCAATTAAATAATAGAAATAATATAATTATGTTTAATTTTGTCGCTGAATATAAAATTAGGCGCGTTAAACACGATAATTAATCAATTAAATTTACAAAATCGGATTCTTAATGATGGTGACCCTCACAAAGAATAACCGAAATTTTTAGGTATGAATTACTGTGATTATAAATAATTTATACGACTGAATCATTCATTATAATAATGCCGTTATTATTTAAGGTGCATAAAAGCGAAAGCACAAAATGTCATTATAATTCACAATGAGCTTTGAATTTCACAACAGAAACAAAAGTGATAATTATAATTAATGAATACCCTTAACTGAGAGTGTTTAAATTTATATGAAATTCCTTGAGAATAATGAATATACTTTAACAAATATATACGCTATTCTTGTGTTATCCGAAAATAATGATTCTCTCATTAAATTTCGTGTCTAATATATGATGATTGAGGCGCAAATGAAAGATGCGGTTAATACTCTTTGTGTGGCCATTGATACCTTCGGTCTAATGTATGTGTTATTATTATTATTAATACCAATGGAAAGGTATTAATTTTAGTTTTTCACATGATTATAAATTAAAGGGCATCCCTTTGCTAATATCACTATAATAACAGGGATCGAATTCCCCATCATCATGAGCAGCGTTATCATTTTCTAATGGTGTAAAGTAAAACAAAATTACTGTTAATTCCAATTGAATGAGAGAATTTGGAATTCATTCCTCTTCTGAAGGTTTAAGGTTAAGGTAAATGAGAAAATGGTAATTCCTTAAGTAGCCTCAAATGATGGTCTCAGATGGTGGCGTCGGATATACAGAAAGTGGTGACTCCTCTCTTAAACAAATTATTATTTTATTGTTATGCAATTATGTAAAAGGCTCACGCCAATGCCATAAGGTGATGGTAAATGATAATCTCAGTATCATTTGTTCGTGATGCGTTCCAAAAGTACCAAACCATTGGTCCAATTGGTATTATTATGCCTGTGGACGCATTCAAAAATTTGTTAGCCCCTTATGGAGTTATGCATAATTGAGGCACGATTCATGTTTTCTCTCTCCTCTCATCTTCAGTTTGCATCTCTCAGATCTCAGCTCTCGCCCCGTGAATCATTATTCATCCATTAATTATTATTAAATGGGTATACATTTACAAGGGTATGAGGGTATGAGGGGGCTATTTATTTATATAGCAATGGTGGACCCTTCAAGTTGTGAGGCCCGACACGGAGGGTCGACTGTGGGGTCTGTCCCAATCTTGTTTTTTATGGCATTCTCATTTCTGCGAAAATGATCATACTACAGGCGAATCTAATTAAAGAGTCCACTCACATACCACTTGAGTGTTATCCCATTCGAGTCTCTCAAAGATATTACAAATACATCATCACCGCATCACCGTCTCACCGATGCTAATGCTAATGGTGATTATGTGAAAGTTGATATTTGGACATTCGAGAGTGGCTTTTGTCGTTCCGAATTTTCTAGCATTTAATTTGCAATTTTTCTTTAGCTTTTAGCACATTTTCTCAACAATTTTTCATTGATAATTATAATGTAATTTAATCACTTTAAACTCATTTTCTTAGGATCACTGAATTCTAAAGGTGATGCTCATTTCATTGGCAATTAACTCTTTAACATTTGTTACATAACGTTGAGCCGAGTTACGTTGAGTCGAATTACGTTGAGTTACATTGAACTTTGTGGTGAATTATTTTCATGTGTACGATAATTTAGTAGCGTGTCATGTTTCGAACGTTATCATACATTCAGACGTTATCAATGAAATTCTTTAGGGCTAATAACACGTCTCGGAAAAGATAATTTGCAATTTATTCGCATATTCATTTGTCATTTAATTAAGTTTTTTTTAAAGGGAATTTATTATTAATTTTTTCCCTAAATCCATGCAATTACTTAAGATTCTCGAATAAAATATTTCACGAGTTTTTATCGTATTTTTATGTGTACAGACAATTTCAGTATGGACATGATGAAAAGATAATTCGACTATAGGGTGATCATCCATCGGGATTCATTCAGTAATGCCTCACCCCTTATCTCATCCAAAATCCTGAGTCATATTTCTCATCCTCCGATCATATTTAGATATTCTCATTCACAATTTAGATCATATGACTAGGATTGTCCTGTACTGTCAGATCTTTTTGTGCAATTGACATTGAATTTAAGAAAATATAATATTCCTTCATTTAAATGCATTATTAAATTTATGTGTCACATTTTCATTGATAACCCTGTATTTATAATAGTTGACGATGGGTTTTGTTCAGTGTTTACAGATTCATAGCAATGGTCAAAAACATTCGTAATTTATGTTATAACTCACGACAGTGTAATACAATTAATTTGGTATATACAGTTAGAGGCACAAAATCCGGATTTAGAAATTTATTTTATATCAATTAGTTTTTGAATTAATTGATATAATGGATTTCGTGCTCCGAAATACACTTTAGGACTTAAGAATTTTAAGAGCATTTCAAAACATTTAATTATACAGAAAAACTCCGATTTTGTCAAAAATTTGGTTTTTGATTTTATAAATGTTTAATGATAAAAATTAATATATTGATTAGAACCGTAATTTTAATATAAAGTGAAATTTGAGAATATAATATGCAGATTGTTCCATATCTTTGCTTTTAAAAATTATAATGGAAAATTGGGAGTTAAAGAATTAAATTTTTGAGGATTTTTTCATGAGATTTTCTTTACTGTTCCATAGCGAATGCATTATTACCCATGGAAAATACATTGTAGTCTATGGAATTACCATTGTTGATCTTATCAAATGCGTTCTTGTCAATCTTGGAAAATGTATCATTTTTGAGTTTTATTGTTGAAGTGGGGGTCCGGCGACATATAATTTTAAAAACTCGGGCATAGATATATTCTCAGCCCCATTATTTCTTTAAAAAAATTATTTTTATATTATAAAATTTTTTGAAATCGCCGAAAATAGGCACAGATTTTAGTCCAAAAATATTGACCAAAAAGACCCGTTTTTTGCAACCGAAAAAGTTCGTAATAACAATGATACCAAAATTTTCATATACATAGTGATTGATTTTTAAAAATTGGATTAATTTGGTTGTGTATTATAAAATTGAATAAAAATGAGTTAAACATAAATGTTTAGCATAAGTTTTGTTCGGATTGAGTAAGAAAGTTTCAGTTTTATATCAGAGTGTATACACCAATGGTTTTCCAATGGTTTTGATACAATTTTTCGAGATATTGTATAATATTACTATAAATATATTATATTATATTATAATATAATATATTATATTACTTTATATATTACAGTACATTAAAAGTAAATATTTAGTCTCCTTCAGTCAGATAATTGAAAATCCCAAAATAAAATCGAATATTGATAATCAATTAATAAATGTATTTGTTTAATCGTAAACTGTTATAATTTATATTATAAATATAATTTACTTATAAGTTATAAATATTGAATTAGAGTTGCCGGGTGTACTCAAATATTATTCAATTATTAATGCATTGACCAACAAATAAAAAGCTACACTTAAACCTCATTTATATAACTTTATATTTACAATTTTTTACTCAACTTAAGGAAAATTGTATTGATAATGAAAAGATAGTTTTTTATTTGTCGGTCAACGCACTAATGCTGGACTGACTGTACTTCGCTTTTAACATATTGCAATATCATAGATAAAATAATTTGAAAAATTAAATAAAAAATTATGATCATTTTTCACATATTTTATGTTATAATTTATTTCATTGATTAAGAAATTAATGTTATTCATATCGTCAAAGGTTTTCATGAAAATAATAATTAAATAAAATTACAGATCTGATGTTTTTTAAAGTATCAAATAAAATAGAGTTTTTCCTGATTTTTAATCGTAATTTAAAGCGATTAAAATTTTCTATTTTTGCAGAGACATTCTGACATTAAACTGTGATTAATTTGCAAAAATTAAATTAAGAAATATCATTAATTTAATATATTTTATTTTTATAAAATATAAGAGTGAAGATAATACGATAATCTTATGTGCTATTTCTTAAGCATTTGAAACTTAATTTCAATTTTTTAAATTAAATATTTTATTTTTCTTGTTTTACACTCTAAAACATTAAAAAGTAAATCTTTCGGTAAAACTCTGATAACGAAACATGGAAATACATTATTTATTTTATTTTTTAATGTGATTAAATTTTTACTTTATTCTAAAATAACATTTCGTGAGACTTTCAATTAATTCTAATGAATTATATGAATTATATGCAATTACAATTCATAACTCCTCTTTCAGTGTCATTACCATTAACAAAATGTTTGTATCTCATATCGTACCCGATTTATAGACATTCACCTATGAACTTCCGTTTTTCTCTAATCTCCACGATTCGAGAATATATATATATATATATAATTATAATAAAAATGATAATAATAATAAAGAATCACACAAACGTATCATAACGTTACGTAACGTATTAATATCACATCCGCCCCAAAATAGGGACACCCAAAAAAGAATCTCCAAATTACGCTTTCCCTATAATTACGGATGAATTACATAACATATAATAATATATCATACCCCAACTAATAATTGGCACATTGTCGCATGTCATTGTCGCATGTCATTGTTGGATCATGTGACGGTTCGGGATGTGAAAGATGAGAGACACGGACAATGACAGAATCTGACACTCGTCAAAAACTGTCACTACCAAATGGTGGTATTTACTTTTGATTTAATTCTTGAGCATCTGTACCATGATCGGCGTTCATCCGACAGAAGCCGCAGTATAATTCTTAACGCTTTTATTCAATTTTTTCTTTTAATATTTTCCACCATTCACTGCAATTTATTATTATATATTTTTTATTCTCTATTTTATTCATAATAATAATAATAATATGATATTCGTGACGCAATGTAATAATAATAATGGTAATTGCTGTGCCAATCCCGTCCCTATTGGTCCAACGGTGGCATTCCTGCCGCTTCTTCACGTGTATCTGTCCATGGATCTGTATTATTCTTTAACATCCCCCGTCTTTGATTCTCTCCCATCTTAACCCACACCTATAATTATCTAAAGAGTATTTCTTTAGTGTTTTGCTTTCATCTGAGATGCTATCCTAAGGTATGGCATATATGATTTAAGTACATATTTTAGGCAAAAGTATTTCTTTCATATTAAACATTTTCAAAGTTTTGATATATTTTTGAAGTCTCTCAATGCTTATGAAAGTCTCAATTAATATGCATGAATTTCTGAAAAATAATTTATAAATGAAAATACTTTAAACGTTTTGAGTAATTCGTGATTAATTTTGGCATTTATGAACCGTCATTCTTTAATTACACCTTTGAGTGTGGGGTTAAAGTTCATCGTTTCGTTTGCATCAATGCAATTTCTATGGAAAAAATTAATAAACTTAATATGTGATAAATGATTTAGAAGTATATAAATGACCATATTTTTAACCCGTATTTTAACGATCCTTTTATTAACCCTTTAACAATAGAATTTGATAAATATCTTTGAAAAAATATTTCCCAAAAATACATATTTAGTCCATTGTTATATCCCCCAAAAATATTTTCTTTTCTTTGCAATACAAAGGACACTCCAATAATAATTTTTCACGGTACAAAAGAGGGATCCGTTTAACTCAGTCGTTTAACTCAATGACCATTGTCCATTATGTCCACACACACAGCATTTCTCTCCCACAAAGTTCTTGAAACTTTTTCCGCTGATGGGAGTCGCAGGTGCGGGTCCATTTTCGATATTACTCTTTATACGTTATAAGAATCACTTATATATGGACCTAACTTTAGGGTTTAGCTGCAAAGAGCCGAAATCGGATTAAATTGAGACTCACTGAGCCGCGACACTTAATCCCTAATGCCGGTGGACGATTGAGAGGCACTTTGAGGTGGAAATAAATCACTGTCCATCTGTGTATGTGTATGTGTGTCCGTTGATGAGCACAAGAATATGAGTTAAACCTTTTAACGTAATTCTGATTTTAGTTTTCCCATAACCATGGAAATGGTCAATGAATAGCTTCTCATTAATGTGATTCTACTTATTTTGAACCCCATTACTATATATATACTATTGACACTCATTAAAGAATTTGTTGATAATGATCCATCGCTAATGTGATTTAAGTTCATTCTGTTCATAAAAGAGAGGAATGATCACCTCAGAGGAGGGATTATTACCATTATTATTACCAAATTGTTTCATAGAATAATTGTATAGTACGAGAGAGGATCTGATTCAAGCATCACCCCCCTTAAACAAACCCATCATTACCATCGCCCCATATTTGGCAGCGAATTTTAATCGTGTTTAGGTATTGGTACCTCTGATATCTCTGGTTCTAAGGGTGGTCCTTTTATCTTCTCTTATATTTTCTTAATGCCCTTTTCCATCATAATGCCCCCGATTATCTTTCGGTGCTGAAGACACTAATGCGTGAGATCGTAACATCGAAGAGCATTCACGTACCGTAGTGTTGTGAATAGTGTTTTGAATTTTGTTTGACCAAATCTAATCGTTTCGGAGAGCTCTAGAATTTGATTTAATTAACCGATGGGCGCATTTAATTAATGTAATCTATCACAGGGTGATTTAAAAAGTGCGAAGCAAATTTGGAGAGGTAATTTATGAGGCATATTTAATTAGTGATCAGAGAAATATTGTAAACCCTAATGTTGTAGTATCACTCATTTGCCAATATATGTCCCTCAGAGGCATTTTTGTTTATAATCTACTAAATGTCTCGAAATTTTTCATTTGGTCTAAGAAAAGCCCCTTTTGCCGGTGGAGGGACACACATTGAAAACACTTTTAAATGGACCCCTCTAAAAACCAATCGCATATCTTAAAAAATTTCTAAACATTTTAGGCTCGTATCATATGTTGACGATGGTTTTGGCAAATTTTCGACTTTTATTTTTCATTTTTCCCGAATCTCCGTTCTTTGTGCTGTTCACTCTCATTATGGTATCATACTTTATCTTTTGCTTCTGCATCATGACCATAGTCATCGTCATGTGCCTGAAGCGTCAAATAATTTTCTTTCGTTAAATTTATTTTTACTCATCATTTTAAAGAGTGTTTCGCCCCGTTTCGTGCACATCTTTCGTCAGCGTATATATACCCTGATGATGTTAATTGCAATTTTCAGTGTCCTCAAAAATGTTTGGCCCTTCACTATTGTCTTACGTTACTTAAGTTATTTGAGAAATACGAATGATGGTTTTTCGTAAGAAAAATGCTATCATAGCTTTCCCGTGAGTTAAATGATCCGCATTTATTTCCTCCCGTATATTTTGGAATGTGTGTGCGTGTTTTTCAACAATCTTATGGTTGATTTGTTCATTAATTGCGCAATTTATTCCCTTAATTATCTGACTTAATTAACACTTAATTAACTTTTTCGTTTTAAAATTTAGTAATCCCAAAATTTTATAAATCATTTGATTACGTCTTAAATGAACAGTATACATTAATTGTGCGTAAAGATTTCCCGATTTTAATTAATTGTTTCAATTAATTAGGTTTATCATTATCTTATCACATATATTATTATTTTGTTTTAAGAAATATCCATTTTAATAACGTAATTATTTATTTTTTCATATGTCAAAAAATAATGGTCAAAGAATAAATTTTGTCATTCCATTGTTTGTATTTGTGTCATAATAACCAAAAAATATTACAAATGCTATCGTATTTCAATGTCATTATAAAAGGGAATTAAATTACCCTATGATATCATCGTAATGATACCCCTGAAAAAATCTTTTGGGAACATTTTTAAGGACAATAACAGGGACGTGAGTCCTTTAGTATGAACTGAAACTCACTGTACTGAGATTGTGTCATAAGATAAATTGATGAATGAGATGCTGATGATGATGAATTAGAGGAGAGAGTATGTGATGCTAATAGAAAATGAAATCATCAACCACTGTATGGAGCATTTGACATGAAATATTTGCATTTTTAAAGATTTCAGATTAATTCTAAAATAATCAAAGAATCGATTACATCCAAAAAACTCGTATATTATCGTATTAATAAATTTTAGGGTATATTTTGTGCATGCAATTAAAGTCTAATCAATAATGTGTACTCTAAAATTGCACATCATTTGCTCAATCAGTGTCAGTAATTTGATTGATTTAATTTAGAAATTTTCAATTCACTGTTTACTTTTCACTGTTAGGGTTATATAATGTTTGATAAATTCGGTACAATTATTGAATTATCCGCACGCCTCTGAAGCGTATGGTTATATTTACTCAAAATCTCGAGGAATAAAGAAAAAATTATTCGCATCTTCGGAGGACCCTTTTGATGACAGAGAGCGGCACCCCAGTCAATGACGAAACTCAAATATTTACCCTAAACTCTCACTCAATTGCAGTATAAATATAATATATATACATATATGATATTTGTGTGATTTAAATATGAGCCTCAACTTTTGACTTTTTGAACTCATGAGTTATGTTTATGCTTATGTCTGAACTTTTTTCGGGACTCTTTCCTCCATAGTGTATTAGAGAGGACCCGTGTCTGTATAGCACTGCACTGCCATATCCTGGACTCGGGTTATGGCAGTTGGGGTGTCAGAATGACATGGACCATCTGCTACCACAATATGAGATAATCCATTCGCCGATCGTTGTTAAAGTGTCAACCGTCAGAGTGGAGACTGCTGATGCTGTGGTGATGCTGCGGTGCGATGATCATAAAAATTTTATGGCATAACATTTGTGTAGAGTTTCGGTGTCAAATTGGGATTATCTAATTCCTTATAAATTTCACACGCCTATGATATGTCATTTTCCGGGGAAATGCGGATTATATTGGGATTAAATGGGATTTTATTTTTATATGCACATTAATTCAATTTCTTAACAATTACTTAATATATGATATTTCAATGAATGTTTAGTATCGTTTATCATAAATTTTTTCCGTTGCATAATGAAACAACAAAAAAAAGGCATTAAATTTTCAAGTTAATTTCATTTTAGCATTTTGATTATCTCCTTTTTGTTTCGGTTAACACCCATATACGGTATAATTAAACGGTAAATTGTGAATTACTATTTCCTTTATGATAATTGATAATTATTTGTAAATCTGTTACCCCTATTCGTGGCACTAACAAATTGTTATTAAATGCTAAAATTAAATTATTATCACACACATATCATACATAAATCATAATAACCCAAAACAATTAATGTTCCGCCCTTTTTCTTACGAACGCCGTCATAAACTATGTACGTTTACGTTTACATATACGGTAATGTCCTTTGAGAGTCTAAAAAAGAGAGTTTTGTCCTTCGAAATTCCGCACTCACACTGTACATTACCATCGCTCACATTCAATGATTCGAATCAAATCAGTACCGGATATTTATTAGTCACAGACCCACAGATCTTGGGTTTGTATGTATCCAACTGTTGGTCCCTAAACTCGTTAAAGTCCTTGGAATTAGGGATCCCTTAAGGATCTACAAAACCGCTTATGTGAAGTGTGAAGAGCCACAGAAATTGTTGAGAGAATAGAGACCCTTTAAATGGTGCAGCGGCAGCAGTAGTACTTGAAAATAGTTAACATACACAAGAACCTGAATGGTCAGTTCATGGATGGACCCATTCTGTGGTTCATATTCCTCATCATTCAAGTGTTTTGCCTCACGTCTCTCTCAACTCAAAGCCCCTTTAGCAGTGAGAGGGTGAGTCTAAATGAAAAGTATTTAGTCTTATGTTTAGAAGCATTTAGCGGATCTGTGAATAGTACAATGTTATTGGAAACTCCGGACTGCGACTCGCGGAGTGACCTCAATTTATGACCATCTGAAGATAGCCGCTGTATATTACTGTATTTTCACTCATCTCACAGTTGTCGATTGGCAGAGTCATGCTGCGAAACGACGTTATTTGGAGCCGATTGATACGTGTTTCTGCTGTATATTTAAGTGATTCGAATTGCCTGATGGCGAATTGTGTATGTTTCTCATTAATTCGGTAATAAATGGTTCCTCAAGGAAATAGTTGCTTTACATGAGTGTTTACACCAACATTTATTGCCTTTTGTTGAAATTTTATTATCATTGCACCGCTTTTCGGCGTTTTCTTCGCTAATACCGTAATACCGTAAGTTTAGGATTTGCGTCAATATCAAAACAATAACTTTTTTCTGTGGATTTTTTTCGCCCGAAAATGCCGTAAATTCCTTATCTCAGGTAATTAAAGGTGTTGTGTGCCGCTGATATAATGTTCAATGCTATTACTTCACTGTGATCTTTCAAATTGCGTTTAAGTTTCAAATGACTGATTTTCTTACAATTGTAAGTGATAAAATAATGACACATAATTTATTATATCATATTTATTATATTACATTTCCCATCATAATATTTATATTTTGATTCTCGAAGAAAATATTCAATTAAATATTTGTTTATTTTTTTTATTTTTTACATCACTGTTGTTCCTAATGAATAATATAAGAATTAAATCTGCAATTTGATGCTAATGAAATAGAAATTGCATTATTAAACCATTCCCGACCCTTTAGAGACATTTTTCGGCGGTAATAAATGGAATAATAAAGTTAATTGCATCAATTTTATTGCAACTAAAAGATTCTCTCATAACCATAACCATTACCAATTGATATGCCCATTGACGTGCCCATTCCCATTAAGAAGTTACACATCGATTGGGAAAATTTCAAATCACAAGAGATATATCATTATTATGAATGCATAAAAATAAACACATAAAAATATACATGAGCATATGTATACATATGTATACATTTATGATGTAATATTTATGCATTCTTTAGTTAGAATCGTATTTCCAAATATAATTGCCGATTCTATGTTAATGAAGGACATCGGATGTCATTCCCCATATTTTGTGCCATTCTCCGATATCAGATGAGGATATAAAATATAGGTAATGACAAACGAATGGTACTGATGGAAAAGCACAAATATATGAGACATGTTTCCCATCATAAACCATCATAAACCATCATAAATCTGATAATAGTTAATACTTATCCCGCATCACTTATGGTTATAGTTATACTTTACCATTATCATTATTAAGGAACAGAAGAGTATTATCATTATTGCCATTTGACGCTCAAAGGCATTGGACAGAGTTCCACCAAAAGTCGTGTTTTTCTTATTTTTCCTTTTTTCTTCACATCTTTATATATGTCGGGATGTTTGTGGGTCCTCTCGTAACTATTATTACACGAAAAAACGTTCGCATTTTTCCCATCCTAAGGTCTTTTAATGTCTCATGTCGCTTATCGCGAATCACACTTTTAGTTGATTAAAGATTTACTTCGTCATTATTATTATTACGTATTTGTGTGTGTCCATGAATCGTGTCGTTCGGATGTAACATTTTCAGTTCTCACACATTTTGGTTAATGATTTTTGGCCCGTATATGTATGTGAATGCATGTCTTTGTTGTTGTTCCATTGGCATGTCTTTTCCTTTCCTTTTGATGATATTAAAGATTGGAATAGTCTGTTCCAAGACAATGACTCTTTCGTCAGTGCATAGGACTATTGTCTTAATGTTAATCTCTCATCCGTATCGACCTTATTTATTGCGATATGACACAAGACACATGACAAATGCATAACTATTATGCCAGTAGATTATTGTCATTAATTTTAATTGCGGTTAACATTTTTATCTCCGAAAAAAGTATTATAATAATGAAATTAATGATTATTATTATCGAAAAAACGTTTGCGATTTTTAATAGCATAACATATGTTTAACCGTACATATAAATTGAATGGCATCGAATGAGGAATGTAATTATTATTGTGTAATTTTAAAATTATCTCATTCTTCAATTTTGATTAATCATTATTTAATTTAATGAAACGTTTAATTAAAGGGTTTTGTTATTCGAATTCAGAACAAAATACTTTAAGAGAATTACATTAATATTAATGCTTAATTTGCAATTCTCTTTCTTACATCGACAGGTGTTTAAATATCTTGAATCGTATCTCCACTGACGAAATCATCGAAAAAACTATCATCTTTCATTGTACCTTAAGACTCAAGAGAAGTGTCTTTTGAATGTGGCATCTAATATCTTATGGTATTTCGGTGTGTCAGTGATTTATCATCACTATTGAAGGATTAACTTTTTTCTTCATCATCATTATCATCATCGGGTGTCACGCAAACTCTAAGTACCAACTGAAGAACTCTAAAATCCACGTGAAGAATAATAAGAAAAGTGCAGTCTCAAGAGGAAAGTATCTCATTGGGGTGAGTAAAGATGATTTTCTTCTTTTTGTTCGACACACACACTGTTACCATTACTTTTTACCATTTAAGAAATATATTAAAAGAGAACATACATAATATGTGTAATGCTCACCTGTGATGTTAGTGTTCCTCTTTTGGGGCTATTATTACGTTATATATTTTTTCGTGTGTATTATTGATGATCGGTGATTATCTTTAGGTTTGAGTGTTCCTTTTTTGAGTATCCAAATGATTCTTTAGGTCATGGTTCATCATTTTATCTCCCTTTAGAAAGCATCACACGTGTGTCCCTTTATTCCTATTCCAATTGATTATTAACAAAGAGTCCATTTTTTCTTTTATTCCCCGATTATTTGATAATGATAATAACGATTCTCCGCATTGAAAAAAGCAAAAATTGTTAAATCCGCATTTTTCTATTCGCAATTTGCTTATTTGTCATTGAAAAATATAATTGTTTAATGATCTACAATTTGAAATTCGGCGCCACAATTACCACATTTGGAGATCCCCCGATTCAAACATTTTATTCATATTTTTTTCTATTTATTATTATTATTATTGAATCATCCATAAACGTAAAATGAATTTTCAGTAAATTTTGATATTGTGACACTCTAAAAGGAGATAATAGTGTTACGTGTGTAATTTTTATTTATATATATTTATACTTTTGTGAGAACGTACAGAGTGTTTCGATAAAAGCCTTTTTATTTATCATTATTATTATTATTTTGATCATTTTAAAGGGTCGTTCCTTAAGTCTCAAAATGTATTTATGATTTATTATTGATGTTTGTGGTTTGAGGGATGCCATCGCCGAGCATCATGTGCCATTCCTTCAATTGGATGCGAATCGCATGAAATAAATAAGAATCGCATACTCAAAACAGAACAATTTTCTAATCAAAAACTGAATATACATAAAACTATGATTTGATTTCCCCGCTGACTATGGTATGCTTTTTTCATTATACGTATGCTCCAATTTGAGTATTGACTGAACCTTTAAGAACGTACCTTCGGAAAGGTTCAACTGAAGGCGATTGTAGAATTCACCCATTTTCAAGTGGTATCTTCTATTTCATTGTATATTATGACAATCGTTATATTCATTGGTTTGATGCTTATATATTTTGATTGCCTCTGAAGGACCAAAATAATGCCCTTTGGCGATGTCACTCTTAGTTTTGTGGTATCACTGTTGAGGGAAAGAACTGATGAAGAACTGGTGAAGAACTTTTATTTTGGCCCTCAAATTGATGGTTCTGTCTATTACTATACTTAACCATTAACCGTCAATACTCTTCCCTATTCGAGGAGACCCTTTAACATCTCTGGTATTAAGAGGAATACGAATTTTTCAATTTTTCCATTTACCATTTCGCAATTCATCAGCTGTTCCTTCACCATAATAATAGTAATACTAATAATATATTATATAATCGGGAGAAATATGAAATTAGCCGCTACTATAATGCTGTGGGACAAGTTTTTTCATATGGTATTTGATTTTCGGATTTAGAATCTTCGGTTATTGAGTTAGTGACGGGAATTTCTACTTAAATGCGACCGCTTCTAACGTATACCAATGGATTAACTGACGGATTTTTGAAGGACTCTTTATGTTACTGAAAGAAGAAAAATGATTTTTGACAGTGTTAAGCATTTTTTCATTATCAATTTTTTTATATTCTAACATATTGTAACATTAACTTTCAAATAATTGTTTGTTTCTCAATGGAATGTCAGTCAATGGAATTCCATTATTTGTATATGTTCCAAATATTTTTTATGTCGCATTCTCTGTGTGCCCCCGAAACGTCCTCCCGAAAAAGTATCTATTAATGGGTGGGAAAATGAAAGTTTCCATCGGAAAAAGTTACACTATTTCTGTAGTTTTTTTATAGATTTTCATTTCTTTAGTTCTTTCATTATCAGTATGCGTAATGTTCACTGTATAAGTGTATACACAGTACCGTGTGTCTTTCACGGACCGATAATCATATTTTGAACTTTTGATTTTTTTGGAATTATGATTATGATTAAAGGGAATGACTATCGCATGACTGACTCTGCGCGTCCGATATTATGTTTTATTTTTATTGTATTTTATTATATCACTGAAAAATTTCAAATGTGACACGATTCGGATATCGGTACACCCGAAAGGAAAGTGATTGATGATCATAATGATGATGTGCATTGAGAAACAATTTTTGAGACAATTTCAATATATTATATCACTGATATTCGGTTTATTTGAAAATGTAAACTCCCGTGTGATTGTGATGCGGTTTTTCGTATTATTACCACAAACACATGATTCAACAATAATTTTCTATGAGAAAATTTATGAATTTTTCTTCTCAAACGTAATCGCGGGCATCGAATATAATAATTATTTCCTTCAGATTTATCTTTATTTTAAACTATTTTTTGTTTTGTTCATTTCATTTGTGCCATTTTTTCAATAATTACATTACACATTAC
>LBFL01008695.1:37481-51103 GCA_000988845.1 Hypochthonius rufulus
AATATTATGCAATTTGTTATTAATGTTATTAATTATAAAATGCATATTTTAATGAGAATTTAGTAATTTTTGTAACATTTATTATTATCCCACAATTGGGTTCACTTAAATTCTTTACGGAATTATAAATTAAAATTCCCATCCCTGAGCTTAATCTTCACTTCCCTCTTAATGAAGAACCGATAATCATCAATCATCACCGTGTTTATCACTGTCACTGTCATTGTTAAATATTCTTTGTCTTTGCGCCACCGACAGAAACGAAATACAATTGTAATTATATATTAATGTTATATATTTTATTATTTATTAACACCCAATTTAAGTTTCATACAATGGTATGGTATGCAAAGAACTTTCATAAGTGTCTTCTTCGGAACAATTAATTATCTTTTGGTGTGAAAAAAGAAAGATTAATTGTGAATGTTGAGATGCCATTCTCTTTAAGAGTCCCCCGCCATTGCCGTGTATTCATACTGATAAAAGAATTGTAATTGTTCTTTATGCGTGGAAAAATGATATATGAATCCACTTTTTCCACACTCCCGCTGATGGAAGCTGAGGATAGGGGATTGTCACTGTCAAATGCTGCCCCAAAGATCATCACCATTAACATCATATAATGGTTCCCTCCTCAATGATCTTTGCGAAACTTTTATATTATTATATAACTTATCATTTAGGAGTTCGATCGGTGCCATACTCTGAGCATCACCGTAAAGATGAGTAAAATTCCAGCATCTCTGTCATCTCTATGATTGATCGCACCTCTTTTTTATATTGCTTCTGATTCTTATGATCGGTTCGGGTCAAAGAGATTTCTTTATCCGCATCCTCAATGCGCATTCACTATTAATACGTAAGACATCCGACTCTTGATATGCCCATCATCAGTATCTCATATGATTAGCGAATCGTCTCATTTGACAGTTTATCATTACTTTAGCACCGTTAAAGAGATTGTTATTTCAATTTCTTTAAAAATTGCAAATTTATATATATATATACAGAATGACCCATTTAAAACTTTCAATCTCCGCATCAAAGCAGATCAAATTTATTAAATGTAAAATATGTTTAAAATTTTTTCAATTTAATTTACACATGAGAATCGACAATATTGTGAGCCCACATGAAAGTAAACATAAGAATTCACTTCCGCCAATCAGGTCAAAGCATTAATTTCTCTCCAAAATTTAAAAAAATGCTTGTATAGCATCATTCTTCAAGAAACATTTTCACGTGTTTTTCAAAATATGAAGCAAATACTAGAATTGTGTATAGAAATGAAAGGCGAACATTTTAGACATTTTACATTAATCAAATTTGATCTGTTTTGATGCGGAGATTGAAAGTTTTAAATGAGTCACTCCGTATATATATTTTAATAAATTAGTAATTTTTCAAACCTCATTAAGAATCGAAGTTACATTTTCTAATTCAGCGTTTTAAATTTATATTTATTATTTTAATATTTTACTCTGATTATGTTTTAAAACAGCGATTTTAAGCATAATGAAACTCTTTATTAATCTTTATTTAAAAGAGGATTAATCATTTGGAACGATGATTAATTAATGTAATTTATTATCATTTTTCTAAATCTAAAGCTTTAACAAAATTTTTGCATTTTATATTATTATAAAACATTTTGTAATATCTGTTTGAATGAGTGACATTTCCTAAAAGTGACACTAAAACTTTTATTACATTCCTCTTCAAAAGCACATGTCACATTTATTTATGCGACAAAATATATTGGATCTTCACTTATGATTCATCTCCAATGGTATATCCAATTTTGTGGATCCATATTTATCCATATTTTTTATTTTATATGCAATATTTGCAAATATTACAGGACCCTCAAAATTTTAATAATATACTATACTTGAAAACTCAACGATACACAGTGCTGTGTTGTAAATTGTTATTCATTTTTCATGACATAAATTTTATATTAAATTTGAATATTTTCACATAAATAATTTGGTATTTCAATTTTCTTCATATTTTCTCATTTATTCGTAATTCAATAATTATATCGATTGACGAATGTAATTCTCTTTGATTCATGTATTTTTACATTTTCCATTATTTTTATTTTATAATCTTTTTATTCATATTCTTGAATAAGCAAATGTATGTTTTTATCTCAACAATGATAATCTTTCGTCTTTTGCATCTCTTGAGTCATCATTTTTATTTATTTATATTTTATTTCATACATTTTTTACATTCATAGTGAAGTGACACTCGAGTTCTGTGACTTTAGACTTTTAAAATATTATATATTTTTTTATTTTTGACAACAAAACTCTGAATTTATTTGATTTTTTTGTGCGAAAACATTTTTATTGCTCCAAATTTCATTATATACATTTGTATATATTTATGTGTATATGTATATGTATGTCTATGTATTTGTATATATTTTTAATTTTCTATTCATGGATATTACATTTTCATTTTGAAAAAATTATAAATTTATTTTTTGATTCAAAACAATCGTTTCGGACATAAATATTATTTGTTAATAATGGATTGAGATTAATTGTATTGAAATTTTGTTTGTCATAAGCTGAGACTCAACACAGGAAAGTGTGCTTTGGATGTTAATTAATACCTTTCTCTATACAATAATAGAATAACAAAAGCTTTGCAAACACAAAACCGTCAAACCCTAAACCCTTATGTGGCGAATGATCCATACGATCCATACCTATGCCAAAACAATATAATGCATTCGCAATGATCAATTTTATTTTTTCTCAGCGATGATTTATTATATTCTAATTTCCTATTATGCTATTCACTCATACACTGCTCTCACTGCGAACCCAAAACACTAAAAATAAACGCAAAATTTAAATTATTTGTAAATCTATGGTAACACATCACATGCAGAGAATATACTCATATATATACTCATTATGATAATAAATAATTTTTTTATTATAATATAATAAATAATAATCATGCATCATTCGGCAATTTCCTTATCACAGTGTGATTAATATTCAGTGACTTAAGACTATTTCCCAATCCCATAGCTCTATGGTTCCTTAGACATTAACAATTTGTTTTTTGGGTGTGACATCATAAGCCATTAGCTTTAAGTTAAAGGTATAGATGAAGATGGGCATTAAAAAGCCCCTTTCCACGGCTCACCTTATGATGGTATACTGATAATATTCATATTCAATATGATCGTATCGGGTGTTTAATCTTTCATATAACAGGGTCCACATGAGTGAGTCCATTGAAATGTATCTGATGATGTATATCTGAGAAACGCCATCACCTTTAGGGGCCAATTTTAATGTATATCGAGATATGAGAAGTCATATAAAATATTTCAAATGATTATGATTTACTTCAATATTATTATATTGTGGATATGTTTAGGATGCTGATGGTGATGGTGATAAAGTTCATGATGCGGGTGATCGCACCATTAGAGTGTTTATCATTTTAGCACAAAATAAATTATTCGAAAGAAATATTTCTCATTTTCCCATTTCCCCGTGCGATACGCCGATACACTATCACTTTTATGATTTTATTATTACCGACTTTAATATCATTAATATTATTTATTATTTATATCAGATATTCCATTATATTTTCGGATCATTATATACTTAACTTTAATATATTTAAGTTTATGATGATCTATATTTTTAACCCTTAAATTATTAAGTGTGACATTTGAATTTGAAAATCTATATTTTTATTTTGATCTTTAGTCTAATCTAATATATAATTAAAGTTTTTTATGATCCATTTTCTTCATTACAATGGATGTTCATATTTATTTATACGCTCCGAAAATTTAAGGGCACCAAAAAATTGACCCCAAAAATTAGATAATTTTATTGACATTGAATATGCAGTTATTTGTCATGAACGGGCATATATAATTACCATTACCATTGGTCTTGAATTGTGCTGTCACCGTTATCATCATCATATCACTATCATCCGATGGATAATTACAGATGTTCATATTTAGTCCCAAATATTCTATTGACTCCGTTTTACCCCCGTATATATTCAATATATATATGTATGCATCACTGTATATTTACCATTGTAATTGTGAAAATTACATTCTGACGTATTTTTTTAAGACATCGATACGAATGTTACACTCTAATTGCTGATAATAGTGTATATTTATAATGGTAAAACCGATTATTTACTTCAAACCCAATCCAAAGGATATGAATTCCGAAACTCAACAGTGACATGCATTACATAGACATATGTTATTTAGTGAATTTTGAAACCACTATTTTAAGAAATACACAGATTTACATATTTCAGATCCTTAAATATTGACAGTTATATATGTATATATATATATGTATTGGCTTATTGTGTATTGTATATTTTTGAAGCTACAAATGCAACACATGTCATCAACAATCTTCCGATGGTTTATCATTGACGGACATCAGATGCCGATTGATGATAAACAATAATTTAGAGGCATTATGTTATTGTCTATTCTTTTCGTGTTATTCTTATTTCTTAGCCGCTGCGTGCGTTAAGCTCTTTGACTCGAGTCATGTTAATTATTGGATTTATTTATGGGATTTATCATTGATTAATGTTATTTTATGACATAAATCACTTGGAATTTTCTAATTCAGTATAAATTCTAATAAATAACACTATGAGTAGTGTTTAATAATAAATATACATATATATACATATATACTCTAATATATGTATATGATTGGCTATCTTTGTCCGTTGTAATTGGGCTTTAAGGGCATGAAATTCAAATAATTCTTTTTGGCGGTACAATAAAATAGATTCAGAGATTAAAAGATTAAACACAATTATATTTAAATTTGAGAAATATATTTTTGTTTTGTATTAATAATAATTATTAATCTAATGTTTTAATATATGAGCCGGAATCCCACACCCAATGGCAGTTAATGGGTCGATGTGCTTTGAGTTTTTGCATTTTCGGATTTCCCTAAAACTTTTTAGTCTTTGTTTTTCGGATATTAATGACTTATATTTATGAATTATTATTAATTTCAGTGTTTTCAAAAATATCGCACCCCAAATATATAGCTCATGAATTATTGTTTTTTATTACCGGAGTATGAAATTATTTTTGGTTTTCGATCGTAACAAAAATTTATTTTCCGATATTTTCAGATATTACTTCTGATTTTACATAAACACTGATGTGATGATAGTCTTATGTATTATTTTTTTAATCATTAATCATTTATTTTCATCGTTTACTCTGAGCTAAAAAAATTAGTAAAAAATATAAACGTAAAGAGATTTACATTTACTTTATTTATTTATGTGTATAATAATAATAGAAAAAGAAAATGTAATTCTTAAGGAAAACGTAAATATTGTTTAATGCCACTTTGAGGTGCTTCTTCATCATCACCCATTCACATGATCATTCTCCACCACCGCACCGCCGCCATTACCATTAGCATCTGGTGGGGTCCTTCGACCACCATCACCCTAAATGTATGAATTATTACACATGTGTCTGTGTGGGCCCCGATTGTGAATTCATTCTCTTCTCACTTTACTCCTTAAAATGTTCACTTTTGGCTAAAAGTGGGCCCGAAAATGCTTACCCCTGTTTAGTCAATTATAATAATAATTTCGCTAAAAAACATCCCCAATGACTCCCCATTATCCCCCCGGTAATGATTATCCTGTGTTATTTACTCTGAAAGTTGATTCTCATGAATATAATATTAATAGCATTTGTGCGATGCATTTGTAAATTGTGAATTCATTGCCATCCCTTTCAGCGAATCGCGATTCTCCTTTTGCATTTCATTATTATACCTCTGAATTATTAGTACCTTTAACCATTTATACCTGTACCTTTAACCATTTATGCCTGTACCTTTAACATCATGAACAGAGAATATATTAAAGCGAGTGTTTCACCCGTCTCTTAAGTCGTACATTCATGTTTTGGCTCCTCTTTTCTCTCCGCTATTATCATGATGATGATGGTTTAGTATTTTAGACTATTATTGTTATTGGATTTATATTTATATCCGATAATATACGTGTTTCTGTTTTATTTAATACACTCTCATACATTTAAGCGTCTTAAAAGAGAGATGATTTATAGCGAAAGGGAATTAAATTTGAGGATTAATTTTGTGGGAAACAATTTATGCATATAAAGAGATGTAATTATTCATCAAATATATATTGAGTCAAATTTGTATGTCACATTTACCTTAATTAATGTAATTTATTTGTGGAGCATAATTGTGTCACTACTTTTTAGAGTAAAGTACTTTCATATGAATAAACTTAACATTTATTTCCATTATTTTGAAGTACATTAAAACGCTCATTTTTATAATTATCACTAAAATGTTATTTTCACAATTCAAGTGCCAAAATATACATTAAAAGTTAATGCCCCTCTCTATGTTTACAGCGAAAGGCATTTCTTAAATGTTCTAAAAGTGTATATATTCTATAGTTTTGCCGATCCTCATGATGTCGGTGAACCGTCAGAAGCAGGTTCTTAGAGCAACAATCATTTGCTTGTGCATTGCTAAAGGCCCAAAAGAAAAAACGACACTGGAATAGGTATACACAAAAGAGCGTACCTCATCATGCACCTGATACCTGTTTTTGTTTGCATTTTATACACAGAAGTGTATAGAGTGTACATTAATTTGTACTTTCAATTAAACTGTACGTATCATTAGCGTGTACAGATTTCCCAGAATAGAAATTATCTCGAATAATAGAAAATTCAACAATTATTTGTGTGTACATTTTATTTTTGTGTACGAAATTCTCTATACAAATGCGGTTAACATTAATGGCATTCTCGTGAATATCTTAACGCGTACAGTTAACCTGTGTGTGTATGTACGTACATTGTATATACATTTTACACATAAATGTTGGCGAAGATCATCTTTGAGCCTTCGAGCGTTTCGAGTTCTTTTGCCTCTCAAATTAGCAATTACCTAAAAATTGTATTATTTTTCTTAGCATTGGCCCTGAAGTGAGCATCGCAATGATTAGATTTGAGCGGAATTTAAAAAATAAATGTCATTTAATAATCTGAACATAATTGTGATCGATGATTAAGTAATTTTGTGTAACGATTAATCATATGTGAAGAAAACCCTATCATTTTACTTGAATTTTTATAATATTTTCTCATTGTTGTTGGTGATGTGATCTTAAGGAGTATTCTGACCTCATTCTGCAGCATATTGCCATAGCACTTTTGTCCATATGGTGGTGGTTTCGGGTAATCGCATCACTAATTAATGTGGCATATCGTTGCGGAGATTTGGTTTTTGCGGAAAATATTCCATTTATGTGATTCTAGAGTTGCGGAGGGTCCGTATCAAAGACCCATAAAGTTCATGATGGTGGTGGGTCTTTAGAAGTTTCTACGCTCGTGTGTGGTCATACATAGTATGGGACAATCGACAGCATTCATTTATTCATTCATAAAATCAGGAAATGCGATAAAAGCGTAAATCCGGACAAAAACTATCATATCATTGTTTAGTTACATCTAAAATCGCATATAAAGCCATTGAATGTCTGATTGAACATCATTCCATTATACTATTGACTCTGATTCAACAAATATTTTTATAAAACTGATGAATAAAAATTTAATATTAAAAAATTGAATTTTAATGTAATTTATCCGAAACAACTCAATTGTTATGATTGTATGGTTATGAGTGTATCTAAAGGCAATTGTAATTACATTCAAAGTTCAAATGCAAAGAATGATCCTTTCGGTGGAAATTGCGTTTATTCATTTTTATTCATTTATATTTATTTTTATTCATTTATATTGATTTTTATGGGTTCGTAATTGAATCAGGATTTTGTAGCTTATTTTTCGCATCAATTGATTCGCATTTTTTGATTTCATTAATTCTCTCATCCGTCATTTTTCTCTAATATATACTTTTTACCATATTTTATGGTGATTAAGACTCATCTCATGAATGCGTCTTATATATTTTAGAAGAGTTAAGAAAGTGGTTTTGCAAATTACAAGTGACTAATGCAATGGAAACTACGAAAGTAATGGTTTTATAATTGCAGTATATTTATGACGAACCTTAATAATTATTATTTATATTCATGCGATTATCAGTATCATTGTCTTATTAATTGAAGTGATTTATAATACATTTTGTTTGTGTAACAATAAATTATCTCACAAATGAATTTATTTAAATATTTTAAACCATAATAATCATTTTCTATAAATCTGAATATTATATTCAAATTTACATAATATATTATAAATTATAATTTATAATTCGCATTCTGATATTTGAATGATTATTTTCTAAAAATTATTTTTTGAGGCGTCTTATATTAGAATCGTGATTAATCCACAGGGCGATACAGTATAATCCGCCATTCCAAATGCATATATTTCATAATATTTCTTTTAGGATAAAACGTTATGTTTAATAAAGTTTTTCCCATTTTTTGTAATACTGTATAATGTAATACTGTATGTTAATGTAATTTTTAAATGAATTCATTACTAAATGTGTCAGCGAATTCCTAATAAAATTTGCAATTTACTGATTGATGTTTCACGAATGTGTGTTTTACTTAATTTCTTAGCATTTTACCCGAAAAATTCGTGTGAATTTAAATTAAAAGTCTCTTATTTTGACATATGCTATAGTTTAATGGCATCAGTTTATTTGTTTTCCTCTTTTGGTTTTATTTTACTCATAAATTTATGGCATAATTTGTTACTGTAGGGTCATCACTTTCCCGGGGCATTGGGAATAACCCTCCGGGTCATGTCTTTTAATCTGTTCGAAGGTTTCGGGTGAACCGCAATTAAAGAATTTTTAAAACATAATCGAACTTAAGTTAGAGGAACCATAACATCACATATGGCATTGAATTGTTTGAGTTATGCCATCCCTTAAGTAATGTTAGGAGTTGAGTTACTCTATGTATGGGGTCATTCCCCAAATGCCCCGTTACAGAATGACTTTTCTCGAAATGCATTATCTGCAACCATTTGGGACATGATCATTTGAGACGATCGTATTTTAGATTCATGCACATTAATGTAAATAAACTCAGTTTTGCACGTCTGACAATTCTGTGAGTCATACACACATACGCTTTATGTTCTCTTTAATATATGTTTATCGTTCATGAGAATGTATTTGAAAAAACTTCTCAAATTCCCTCACCGCGTGTTTCATATGCATATATCTCTGCCAAAAGTGCAATTGAATCTGAGTATAGCAACACTTTGAATTTTGATTCTTTCGTTATACGCTAAAAAAGATATTTTCGCATATAATATTTGAGTAAAAAGTTTTTATTTTGAAACACGTACTTTTGTTATGCTCTTTATTATGTGATATCCATAAAAAGTATCAAAAGTTTTTCTTTTTTATCATTTCCAAACGCAATGATAAATTTGTTTGTCTTATATTTTGACACTGCAAATGTTTTAGTCAGTCTTTGGATGCGTTAAAAATTTTTTGCAAACATTTTATGTAAATATTTTGATAATACTTTTGATAATTAATGTTCACATTTACGAAAAGCATAAATGCACGTCCATTGATTGTGTTTTATTCGTTACTCATTATGTTCCATTTATTAATTAAAATATTTTTCTATTACAGAATTACATGATGCGTATCATCACATTTGACTCAATGAATGCATACGAAAACTTCACAATTAACTCAATAATCATATATCAGTGAATTCTTTATTCATAAGAGTCACATACGTTTATACACCCGTAAAGTGATATTAGAAAGTGACACTCGAATCGCCTCTGATTAATTAATTGCCAAAAATGAAGACATCGGTCAACGGTGTGAGTGATAATGATAATGACTATAGACAGTCATTGATAAGGACACGGGCGTCGATGTCAGTGACAGCGCTGCGGACGCACCCAAAATGCTATTATAGCTATGATAGCGATTCACGTTTACATCCCTATCATATACTTAATCATGATGCGAATGAAGGAACAAACGCATTATCATCGTCAGCGTGTCGAGTGTCAAATGCGAGTGACACTCGATTATTGTTTAATCGGAATTCAGGGTCATTGTTATGGTCACTTCGACCTGCGATGTCATTAATTATATTGTGCCTTTTGGCATCAGTGCCGACGTGTTTATGCCTATCATCATCTCAGTCAAACGACGCGATTGTATTATCGTACATCACCCCCAATTTGACCATAAACTTCACTCACGTGGCCATTGATAACCGATCGGGACGTGTGTATGTTGGGGCATCGAATTGGTTGTATCAGTTTAACGCGTCCCTAGAAATGGAAGTCGCACTTCAGACGGGACCCGTCGCAGACTCTCCGCTGTGTTCCGCGTCCGAATGTCGCGATGTCGATGAGTCGAGTATCACTGAACGGAATAACATCAATAAAGTTCTAGTCGTGGATGAAAAATCCAATAAATTGATTGTGTGCGGAACGATACATCAGGGGTCGTGTCGAAGACACAGTCTCAATGGGATCAACTCTCAGGAAGAACTGATACCATTGCCTGTTGCAGCGAATGATGAGAATTCGTCGACCTTAGCCTTCATTGGACCCTCACGATACTTCGGCTCAAGAGTTATGCCCGTCCTTTATGTTGCGGCCACTAATTCCCGACTCGGTCCGTATCGGGATGTCGTACCGGCGATTGCTTCACGTTCATTGGATAAATTGAATATCATTGAAAAATCATTCACTGACACTGCAAAAGTGGACATTGAAAATCACATGAAAGACTATTATCTCGTCAATTATATTTATGGATTTGCGAATGCCGATTTTATTTATTTCGCGACTGTCCAAAGGAAGAGTCATCTGCGGGCACTCGAAGAATGGGGTTATATTACTCGTTTGGTAAGGATATGTCAATCGGACGTCGGGTATAATACGTACACCGAAGTGACACTTCAGTGTCTCGGACGTGACGGTACTGATTATACGCTTCTTCAGGACGCATATGCGACCACTGCCGGCGAAGAACTCGCAGCAGATCTTCACATAAATCGCGGTGATCACGTGTTGATCGGTGTTTTCGCCACTTCCATCGATCATACATCACACGCCTCTACACGATCAGCCATTTGTGTCTATTCTCTCGCGGATATCGAACAAAAGTTTACTGAAAATATTCATATGTGTTATAACGGATCAATGGTGACCCGGAACATGGATTATATCGCTGGGAATTTACCCGATTGTCCAAAACCAGGGGTAATCATTACTAAGCCTATGTCCATTGATTAATTTAATTAACATAATTAATTAATAATATAGCGCGGGGGGAATATCGTGTCATTCTGCGCGGAGACATTAAAACTGAACGGTACGATGCCGATTACAACAGTTGCATCAATTACATATGAAAATACGACAGTCACAGCAGTGACCGCTCTCACGACCGGACAACACACAGTGGCATTTGTTGGTACAAGTCGCGGGCATCTTAAAAAGGTAAATTGCATTGAATCTAATTTAAGGCTATGATCGAACACTGACCATTTATTTTGGTCATAATTGTCAATGAGATGAGTCCCAAAAGCCCTATAATATAATTGGACGTTTCGGGTTCAGGTGTTGTAACATTGTATTGATCGTACTTAAATTGCATTTATCACGTGATGTCATTTTTCTTGACGGTGCAGCGCTATTTACGGAAATTCATTTCATCGCATCTCTTCTCTTTTTGTTTATATCCATTTCTTCATATAATGATCATTTACTCATCACGTTTCTCATGTGTTTTTTCTCTATTGATGATGATACTTCATTCCCATACTCATACTGATAATGTCATTGTATTACACTTTCACTTTCATCTCAACTCAATTGCGATGATAAAACACGTGCGTTATATAAAGTGAATCTCTTTGTGACCATTAAATGTACCGTGAGTCTTAAATGGCATTTTCCAACTGAACGTGTGATGTTTTCAACATCTGTAGGATCGGGTCTTTCGGGTCTTTCGGTTGGGGATAGACGATTATGACTTTCTTTGTATTGTTGTGAGGGATTTATGTTTCATTTACTAACATATGTCGAGATTTTTTTTAACATCCCTTTGAAAGAGAAATATTTTTTGAAAACAGATATTTTAAGAATTTTTTGAGATTATTTTTTAAGAAGAAAAATATTAATTAATTAAAAACTTTTTTCGTCCATTATTTATCTCGATTCATGTGTTTGACATTCGTTGCAACTAAATTATTAGAGAACGTCACGTGACAGAAGCATCGTATTACATTTTTAGTTATGATTTATAACTAAAAAGTTTAAATTTCATAAGAGATAAGAAGAAAATGAATATGATTTGAGAGTTCAGCTCAATGACTGACATATTCGAAAGTATCATCTTTCGGTGACATCATTTATGTTAAGACTGAAAGATTAAAGCGATGATAATTCACTTATTTACTGAGAGTTTCGAATTTAAAGATTTTCATCGATTAAAACGTTAAATTTGTAATGTAATATAAGTTATGATTCGTTTGAGTATAAATGTTTCACAACGAATTCTGAAATATTCTTTGAGACCCCTTTTAGTTTGACATGAATTTCCAATGTTAAATCAAAGTTAATTTCGCATGAAATTTTTCGGCGGTAATAAATTTTAGGCCCGATTTTACGGTGTTTAAAAATAAAGTATCGCATTTACACTAAATATTCTCAAATTTATTTATACATCTAAAGTTATATGCTATAAATTTCGTATATATGATGGGTATTTATGTTATGCTCGTATTTGAATTATGATCATAATTATTGATTTTCATCATATTTATTAATGTAATATCTGCACGAATATTTTTGAATATTCAGTTAATGCAGTGAAACTTCGACACTATCAACTAATGGAATAGTAAATCAATTCACTTAACATTAATAATATTTCATTTTTTTAGTATTATTTCTATTATAACAGATTCTTTCAAATTCTTTCTGCAGAAATTCATTTTATATTAAATAAATACGAATATATACGTCTACCGAATGTCAAAGTCCCACTTTTACACATTGAATAATAAATTCAATTATAATCACGTGATAAGACATAATTAATAATAATTTAATTTCTCTATTATGACTGAGTGTGTGAACATTTGTTATGCCGCACTGAATTTGTATTATAATTTTATATTAATTCATTGAAGATTAAGATTGACATAACAAAAGACGTTAAACAAAAGATCATTAATAATTAATTTTATTTAATTATTAAATTCTCAATTAACACATAACTTCAATTTCATTCGTATTTTTTAAAATGATAATGTAAAAATTCCTTTAAAAGTGCATTTGTCACGTGTTTATTTTGTTAAATTAAAATGTGTCGATTTAAAGGATAATCGTATCGTTTTATTTTTAAAAAAATTATTAATTATGATCATCGATGGTAATGAATTTCGTGACGATTGTCAATTGATAAATATCATAATTTTCAATTTTCATTGATGTATCAAATGAAAAAATAATAAAATTCTAATCACGAAAAGGGTCTGTTTCAATTGACGTTTTTGTGTGATAAATTATTTGAAACTATAAATGGGTTTTT
>LBFL01008719.1:0-11178 GCA_000988845.1 Hypochthonius rufulus
TCAACCATATATAGGTTGACTACCCACACCTCCTCGGTAGCGCTGTGCCTGAAAACTTTAGTCGAACCCAAATTTTGATAATGATCATATAAAAATTCAGAGTTTGAAAATAAATCAAAAATGCATGATATTGTATTTATACATTTTTATTAAAATAAATGAATCGCTTTCAAATGACTTTTTTCAGATTATGTTCGGCGTTCATTTAAATTAGAATTTCATAAAAATATCACAATACAATCACATGATTAAAAACTTAACACTTTCACATTTAAAAATAAGAATTAAGATAAATATTAATATTGAGTGTGATGCTAAATATTCGTGTTTATGAGAGGAGCCATGTTTTGAAAATAAACATTTTACTCATGTTTTTAATATAAATTTATGAATCTCTTATCATTTTTAATGATTTTATCAGTAAATTTTCTAAGTGATAAAATGAACCCATAGAAATAGATAAACATGGTTTTTTGAAAGGATCTGCACATTACAAATGAACTGTTTAATGAAAATGAATAAAATTAATTTATACAATTTAATGATAAATAATAGATTAATTTTGCAATTGATTCAGCCATAAGATATTATTACGTCGAATACAGTTGTGATATAAATTTTAATTAAAAAAATATAAAATTTTACAAATTTAGATTAAATAGACACAGTAAATGACTTAATAATAAATCACTGCCAATAATAAGGTGACGTTCTAATAAATGAGTACCCAAAAATTCTAACGAAAACCATAAAAAATGAAAAATTATTATTAAAATCACTTAAGACATTTCAAATATAATTAATTTTTTTAATTCATGCATTTTTATTATTATTTACATAATAATTTAATACCGAATCATTTACCGTTTAAATAAAATAATTATTTAATTAATTAATTACACACATCTAATTTTATAAATTTTGTGTTTATAAATTTTTTTGTCATATTTTAAGGCTTAAATATAAATAATTAATTTTACTACTAAAATATTATATATATAATTACATATTACGTATGACTTAATAACATTAACATCATTATATTTTATTTATTAATTACTATGCTTTGCACCTTAGTTAATAATCAGATAAATTAGAAGAATAATTAATTAATAAAGATTCACAATATCAATAGTATTTTCTCATCGTATCGACAAATAAGAGGAAATGTGATGATACCGTTAATATAAACTGTTAAATAAAAAAAATAAAATTAATTTATATAATTTCATGATAAATAATTACTTAATTTACTATATTAATACTGCAGTAGATTTAGCCATAGGCTTTTATTACGCCATTTCAATAATCAAAGATTAAACCATTAAATCTAAAGCATAAATACCTCTAAAAAGAGTCCATTTGTGATTGGAAACATATCAAAAAATGTGAACCCAATTATAGGACCGTCGATTCGTTTTATAGTATTTGAGAGTTGAATTTTTCTCGAGAGTCTCATACGATTTGAACGAACACAAATTGTGTTGAGAGATCCGTAAGATTTTTGCGCCTTTAATTAGAAAAATCAATACTTATTATACTTGGTCCAAAGTCCGAAATTTTCCAATTTTCAAGGATGAGGGGTTAGATATAGGTAGGTTTCATATTCTATTATGTTTCATTATTTAATTTCCACTTTTTTGCACTTTTCTTATACAATTTTTTCATTTACGATATATTCGAATGAAAAAATTAAATCAATATCTAATCTACATTAATTTTAACCTTCTCTATTGATTATGTCTGAATTTTTATAATTTATAGTTTAAACTATACAGCATTAAAACGTAATATATTCAATTAAATTTATTAATTCACAATGTTTTGTTACGGGTGCCCATTGATATGTAAAGACAGGCTGACCAACCGCCCTGTATTGGCCGAGACAGTCCTGGGATAGAAGGTCGTGTCCCGGTGTCCCGACCAGACCTTTACGCGGACGCGTGTTGTTCTGGAATAAAGCAAAATTTGTTTAATTATTATTCTAAAAGCCCTTTAATAGAAAATATACATGCATTTGCATAAATATAGATTTAGAAATAAGAATTTTATATTAATTTGCATGTCATACTCTCCATTTTCTGATTATGTCATTAAAAGTTCAGAGCTATCAAAAGTTAGGAAATCATAGAAAAAATTCATATAAAATTATGCTGAAAAATTACAATAATTATATTGTTCCGGAATGTCCCGGGCAAATTGGAATATTTTGACAAATACCTAAGAATTTATTTATGTTAGAGGTTATTCATGCTATAAAAAGTTTACGTCAAAAGGATTTACGTGAATTATTATTTTGCTAAAAATAATTTGTTATTCTTTTATTATTTATTAATTTTGATTTTAAAAAAATAATCAAAATTAATGATGAAAAATGTCGTTTTTAACAAAATAATATTACCTTTGATGTTATCATTGTCGATGATAATGATACTATAGCTGTTAGTGATGCAAAATACACACATCCTGACGATATAAATAAACGCACGAATAATGACATTTCAGTGAAAAATACAGTATAAACAAATAGTATAATTAAATTAAAATTTATAACAAAAACTATAAAAATATAATATTTCCAAAACTGATTGTATTGGTTAAGCAATGAACAGATACGATCAAAATCTTTGAGAGAGTCCGACATTTGTTTATAATTATTTAATTTTAAAAGATTTACAATTTTTTGATTTACATTCATAAATCGCAATTTAAAGTAATAACAAATCTGGTGAAATATAATCATTACTCCCAATATATTAATTATGACATAATATGCCCAAATTAATGTGACGATTGATGAAACAATGCCATTTAAAATCCATTCGCGGGGCCATCGAATACATAAAGAAATTATTATTATGATTGTCGTTTGTATAGGTACGGCATACATAAATATTTTTATAACAATTGTTGTTTTATAAACTCTTTTCATGAATTTTGTCGCCATTAAATTATCAATTTCTATATTCTCGGGTAATAATTGCTTTTTACACAACTGCAATACTCTTAACCACGACAATCGTTTATTTCCAATAATAAATAGTACAAATGTTAAAAGGGTCCATACCGTGCTTAATGACCATACACTGTTTGCGATCATTCGGGGGGCAAAAAACCACGAAATATCACCATATTTATAAACGTTTTCAGATTCATCTTCAAATGTTATTAGAATGATGTATTTTATAAGTGATAATATTGATATTCCAATGACAAACAATTGATGATAAAAATATTTTGTTATATTTTTAATTGTTACGTCATTCATGTAATTGCCTCTCAATAAACCGTATGATATTAAAATTGAATCGATTTTAATTTTTGGTATTTCATCATACGATTGATTTTCAGTGAACAGATTTATAATTTTTTTATAAATTTTAAAATATTTGGAAAATATATATGCACACATGTCTTTAATTATTGTTAATATCATAATTACTTATTATTATGATCAAAATTTATAATTAATATTAATATGCTTCTGTTTTGATTTGAATTTAAGCATCAAATATTTATTTTATGTTATATTTCACTTAATCACTCCGCATCAATACACATATAATTCGGTGTTTAATATAAATATTATTAAAATAATATTTTTTTCAAAAACGTTTTCATAACATGTGACAATATTTTAAAGGGCTATAAATGAAAATATAATATTTACCTTAAAGAAAATACAATGTATGATTGCAAAAATGTTTAAAAAGGTAAAACCACTATAATATTAGTTTTTTATGATTAAAATTGTATTGAATAAAATTATGGTATATTTAGATTATTTTAATGATATTTATTCAATATCTTTATGGTGTTATAACTTACCTAGTACGCTTAAACCTCTCTAACGTGACCATATTGCGACGGAAATTATTTTTACGATAAACAGGATTTTACGTTATAAAGGTTAAAATATCAAAGGTTAATATGACTCGGGCCTGCAACTTTATTTACGTTAGAGATGTTATTCAAGCTAGAGAGGGTTCACGTTAGAGGGGTTTATGTGTATCTGAGGCAAGTTTCTCATTCGTTACAGAATAATCAATACGAAAATAATTATTTCACAATTAAATAATTAATTATTTAATTTATTGTATTTTTACTATATATCACACAAACCCCGCTAACGTGAACAAAGCTTTAGGCTCGAGTAATATTAACTTTTGATGTTTTAACCTATCTAACGTAGAATCCTCTTTATTGTCAACAAAAATTTTCGCCTGAATATGGTCTCGTTAGAGAAGTTTAAGTGTATATTTAAAATAATGGTGAAAAAAGTTAATGTAAATTTAATTTTTATTTCAAATTCATTTTGTGCAGTTTTTAATTTTATATTCATTTTCAGAATATAATTATTGTGTTTACAAAAATATTAATCGATTTGATGATAACGATTTTTTCATTAAGTATTTCAATGTTAAAATTCAAATGTTAAAATGTAATTATTTTAAAACTTTAAATTTTATATAAATTGCTAATAAAGTATAGATGCGCAACGGTTAAATAAAAATTACAGAACTTTATGCTGATTAATAATAAAATAGTCATAATATTTTACGATTATTTAATAGAATTAATATTAAAAATATCAGAGAATAATTATATCGATACCGAAACTGATATTTTGGAAAAGATCTATAGTAATATGGAGGTGTGTGGCCATATATGAATGGTTTAATATAAATGAATTTTGCGATAAAAATTATATATATATTATAACTAGGGATGGCTTTTTCGGTGGTTAAACCAGGAGTTTTCAGTTGGTATTTCAGCGCTAAAATTGTACAAATTTGATGCTTATTTTCAAAAAAAAACTTTATACAATATATATGTGGTAAAATTTAATTTCTATTTCTATTTGTTATCATGAACAACATTGAGTATTTCAATAGTTTTTTACTTAGACTATGACGATTATCCCATAAAATTTGAGTACATATAAACTTTAATTTAAATAACCTCTATAACATACACTAATTCTTAGACCTAAATAATATAAATACGTTAACAAATAGATATCTTCGCTATTCCAATCCCTCGAATGTAAAAATCTCTATATCAGATACAAAATATGGTCACATTAGAGGGGTAAAAGTGTGATGAAACAGTGATATTCTGTATTTTAATGAAGAAAATAATTTTTAATTTTTATCATTAAACATCGTATAAATTTATAGATTTTAATTATTAATGTCAATTTTTTGACTAAATCGGTGGTTTTCCGGTAAAATAAAATGTTTTCGGTAAAATTGGAAAAAAACATTAAATTAAATATTTTCGGTAGTTTAAAATATATAAGTATAATACATGTATATATAAGTATCATCTAAACTGTATCAATTGTCAATATCAGTGTCATAATTTTACGCGGGCCCAAAAACCATGAAATATCACCATATAAACGTTTTCTGATTTTGTCTGTATATTGCAGTCTGTATATAGTTCCAATATATAATTGATTTTTGAATAGGTTTTTATTTTATATCGTCTTTACATTTTACATTTATGTCCAATTTTACTCAGGTGTGTCGTGTGCCATAAATCCAAAGTTGATCGTATAGATATTTTTAAGTTATATAGGGTTTAAGTAATGGAAATTTTTATTTATCTATTTTTTGGCATATGTGAATGGTTAAATATAAATAATGTATTCTACTATAAAAATTATATATTTATCCCGGTGTAAAAAAATTGAGATAAATTTTTTATTTATTTCTGAAAAAACTACTTAAGGTATAAATTTCTAATTGACAGAAATGTAAGTATGAAGACTTAAGTTTAATAATTAATTTTTCTTGTCATTTTACGGTGTCGCTTTGCGCCGCAATGACCTTTTCCTTGAGCGCCGGTAGAGCATCGATAAGCAACTTAATGTAGTCAAACGATAACTCATACCAAACTTTTATAATTTCTTGATGCCAATCGTTGATCTTTCGTCTGTCCATCTTCTCTACGCGATGCTTCATGACCTGTCACACCTTCTCGATCGGGCTTAGGTCAGGAGAGTTGGGTGGCCATTAAAAATTTTTTAAAAATAGAAAAGTCTCAATTTTTCTGCACCCGAGTATATATATAATATATAATTATTGATTATTACATAACATTTAAATTAACTTCAAGTATATAATATATTTTATTTGTCCATTCCGGTGATCTACATCTTAGTTAATAATTACAATAACGTTAAAGAGAAATTTAATATTTTATGGCAATTTAATAGTATTTCCTCATCGTATCGTCGAATAAAAGAAAATGTGTCGAAACATTACAAATAAACTGTTAAATAAAAATTAATAAAATATATTTATGTATTTTTATGCTATATGATAACTTAATTAATATACACTTATTGTTGGTTAATTACAACGCAAATGTCCAGACAAATCTGTTGTACTAAAGTAAAAGTTGTTATCAACGAGAGAATTTTAACATTACGGTATAGAGAAATGGTTTTGGGGATACGTTGTAATAAACAAAATGTAATTAACGAGTGTAGTAATTAACAAAAAATGAGTGTAGCGACTAATTTAGCCATGGTATATTATTAAGCCGATCACAGTTATAATATTAATTTTGATTTAATAATATAAATTTTACGAATTTTAATTAAATAAAATGATATTTCAGATATCATTAAATTTTTAATTTAAACATAAAATATAAAATGCTATTAATTTTCGAAGTATAAACAATTATTTCGTAAAATAATTACCACTGACAAAGTCGATTCGTAACCGGAAACATCCAAAAATGAGAACTCAATTATAGAACCGCCGAAACGTTTAATTATATTTGAGCGTTAAATTTTTCTTGAAAGATTTATCTTGAAGTAACATAAATTGTGTTGAGTGTTCTGTAAGATTTTTGCGCCTTTAAATAAGAGAAATCAATAATTTGATTCATACATTAAAAGTTAAATTATTGAAGTGTAAATATATGTTGTATTTATTTATTTACAATATTTTTCAATAGAAGGATATTGAATAGAAAAGAAAACTAGAAGTAAAAGAATGATAGCAAAGAAAATATTTACTATGTAATTTATATTGTACCGCATTGCTAATGTGATCTATAGGATATCAATTATATTGCTAACTTACTACAATTAACGTTAATATTTCCCTCTTTATCAAATGATTATCATCGCATCGGTACTTTCCGTAGCGTTAACAAGACTATTTCATCAGTTAGCCTTTAATTATTACGCGATATGCGGTTCATTGTTTAAATAAATTTGTAATAAATTTAATATAAAAGTTAAATGTTTAAAATAATCAAATAATTTGAGTTAATACAATATATAGTGTGACAATTATTATGCTGCAAAAAAGCTCCGAATCAAAATTTTATTTGATGTGTCATAACTCGTCTGGGGCCATATAAACGTCAATTATTAAATACAATTTAAGTATTATAAAACATTTCAAAAGTATTTTGCATTTAAAAATTTATTTACCACATTTTCTTACAACTTGTGTGGAATCCCATACACAATGAATAAAATTTTGATCCGGAGCTTTTTACAGTATTATAATTGTCATACTGTAATTATAATATGATAATTTAAAATTTCATTTAAATAATAAAATTGATATAATTGGGTTCAACTCTAAACATTTTTCAGATCATCTTTTTAATTTTTTTGAGGTAAATTATATATTATTATTTCATTTAATTAACTTAAAAATACTGTCACGTGTTTTCTGAATCACGTGTTTAAAACGTATGAAAGAGTACTATTCAAAATTATTTTTAATATATTTTGCATTTAACATCAAATTATTTATACCTGTTTTGTTGCGGGACGATTCAATGATTTATAAAAAACATTTTCCATATAAAAAATAAATATTTCATCTCAACACTAATATTAATTTGTAATATAATACTTAATTCCCTACTATTTATTGTAGGGATTAAACGATTATCATGGTTAAGAGTATTGCAGTTGTGTAAAAAGCAATTATTACCCGAGAATATAGAAATGGATAATTTAATGTCAGAAAAATTCATCCAGGGTTTATAAAACGACGATAGATATGAAAATATTAATATACACCATACCTATACAAACGACAAGTATAATAATAATTTTTTTATGTATTCGATGGCCCCGCGAATGGATTATAAATGGTATTGTTTCATCGGTCGTCTTATTAATTTGGGTATATTACGCGACATTTTCAATGTGGGGAGTGATGTTAATTTTTCATCAGATTTGTTATTACTTTAAATTGTAATTCATGAATGTAGATCAAAAATTTACACGTTTTTTAAAATTTAATAATCCTAAACAAATGTTAGACGCTCTTAAGGATTTCGATCGGATCTGTTCATTGCTTAACCAATACAATCAATTTTGGAAATACTATATTTTTATTATTTATGTTATTAATTTTAATATTATAATTCTTATTCATTCTTCACTTTTTACTAAAATGCCATTTTTTGTATGTTTATTTGTCTGTACAGTATATGTATATTATGCATCATTAAGAGATATAGTAACATCATCAACAATGATGATATCAAAAGTAATAATAAATTTTTCATGACACAATCGATTGCCGAACTATAAGAACCCCCCTGCGTACCATACACATGTATTTGAGAAAAACGAGTATAAACTTAGAGTGAACATATAGTAATCTCATTATATAATACATTTTTATTAAAACAAAAAAATCTTTGAATTTCTGGTTTTTATCTGAATTCTTCCATTGAATGATATACTGTAAATTTAATCTGACATTATATGAGGTCAAAGGTATTCATTCCAATAAAAATTGAAAAAACATGATAACTTGACTTAGGGGTTTCTTATAGGTCGGCGATCAATCATGATATTTTCATTATTGTTTCTTAATTTAAACATTATTTTTAACATAACAATAACTTTTTACAAAATTCATTTTATACAAATAAGAAATTTTAGTACAAAAGTGTATTATATCAGAACAGGCCAAAGTTTGAGATTTTTGAGCTCGAGAGGGGGGAAATTATTTTCAAGTGGGTTCAGCAAGAAAAGTCTAAAAAATGGGATAAATTTTAATTTGTTGAAATATGTCAGAAATACTATCAAGGAGACATAAACTATTGCGATATTTAATAATTTATCGCAGAACAATTTTCAGTTATAATTCTGCATTTTCTTGCAAAAATTTGTTTTTGATCGCTTACCGAGTGGGTGTAAATTTGTCTCTGATATTTTTAATATTAATTTTATTGAAAAATTAATAAATAATATGACTATTATTTCATCGATAAATATACGGTTCTGTAATTTTTATTTAACCGCAGTGTATCAATACTTACTTAACATTTATTTTAAAATTTTTTAATGACATTTATGTTTTATTTGATGAATTATAAAATTAAAACACTTTATGAATAAATTTTTTATCATCAATCGATTTATATTTTCGTAAACACAATAATTATTTTCTGATAATGAATATAATATTAAAAACTGCACGAAATGTATTCGAAATATGAATTATATTTGCATTATTTTATTTCGCCATTAATTAAAATAGAATAATGAAGTAAAATATATGTGACGATATAATGAATTATTCAATTGTGAAATTATTTTCATATAGATTATTCTGTGATGACAAATAAAACACTATAAAAGTTATAACTTACAGCATAAGGATGTTCAATAAATATCACCAAAATTAATGTTTATATACCAATAGAAATTTAATGTAAAAGTTGATAGTTATTTTTTAAAAAATAAGTAAATATATAGAGTTAATACATTATTATTAAAAATGATACCATAAAATCTAAAATTTCATTTAATACAATTTAAAGCATAAAAATGTTATATGAAATACGTCACACCTATAGAAACGGCAATTATTATATTTTTATTGTGCATTCGATGGCCCCGCCATTGGATTTTAAATGGTATTGTTTCATCAGTAGTTTATGTAATTTTGGTATATTACGTCGTATTTAAAATTAAAAATTATAATTAATATGTTTTTAAAAATACGTTCGATCAGACCCGGTCTTGGGGGGGAAGGGTTAGGTTATGGGCCACCCTATTTACGCGATATATAGCCTTTGACCTCACCCATTGTTGATTTTGTCATATATGTATGTATAGCAGAGCCCTATGAAATTACTTTTAAATTTTACTAAAGCATCAATTTTATTGTATATAATGCAATCGGGTGAAAAAATTTATATTATTTTCGCTCCTATTTTATAAAAAATCTGAAAAATCCGATATTACTAGGGTAGCCTACTCTAAAAATATGCAGACCTGGACTTTCACACGTCCTCACATGGACAACCTGGATATTTGCACCGCGACACCGGGACAAAAACCGGAACACATTTTTTATTTGATTAAACAATTAAATTACCATAATTACTTTTTATAGGATTTCTTTTTCTGCAATTTCCCGGATTTTAATTCTGTAATTAAATTTAATTTAAGTATAACATGAATTAACATGATATTTCGTGTACTAAAATACTATTAAATGCGAATTTTATTTACTGGTCTCAGGTGTCCCCCAATGAAGAATCGTGTCCCGCCCAATTTTAATGCGAAACAATGTGTGTCCCGCAATAATTCAACGATTTGTTTAATAAAAATTTCATAAATTTACACATTTGCATATTGTCCCGCATGTCCCGCACTATGCACGCAATTGTCTTGCATTTTGTTCATTTTGACCTGAGACCCGTAATTAAATTTGTTTAAATCTTAAATGTTTAAAATAATTTTAAATGTATCATAGCGCTGTAAAATATAGTGATTATTTAACTTATGCCTCATCTAGACATTTTGCATCAATGCGAAGGGTTCACCTGGACCCTCAACAAATGTGTCTACACCTGTACAATCCAGGCTATACCTGGACATTTGGCAACCCTAATTCTAATCCCTTTTCGAATCTAAAAACCCGAACTTTGGTCACGTCTGATTTTACACAAATAAGAAATAAGAAATTATTGTATTATAAAATATATTATCATTAATTATTAATCGGTAAATTTATGTTACGATTATATAATATCTTTAAAAATATTCATTTAAATATTATATTAAAATCCTAATTAATTTCATAAAATATTTTAAACAAGTTAGAATTTTAGAATTTATATCTTTCATTTAATAAATTCGATAGGGGGGTAATCCCTAACTAACCCCAC
>LBFL01008792.1:8138-21781 GCA_000988845.1 Hypochthonius rufulus
CACGATTTTCAGCATCGACCCCTCTTCGGAAATCGGAAAATCCCGGACCTTGGTCATGCTATACAGTAAACACATTGTAGCAAATTTTTTTCTTACGATAATGAGGTTTCTATGGTATAGAAATTGAAATCGCAAAGGTTTATGTTACTCCGAAGAAAGTTTGTGATTAGGGAATAGAAATTATTTAGTTTAGAGAGTGTTTACGTTAGAGAAGTTTATGTGTGTTAAACATTTTCATGAAGAACTATGATAATGAATATAAAATTTTCAAAAAAAAAATTAATTCAATAAATTATTGTGATAAATGTTTGGATTATCGCATCATTGGGATGAAATTTCCGATTCTTGAACTATGAAATCTCTATTATGCAACTATGAAATCTCTATTATGCAATTATTAAGTCACAATAATAATATATATGATGATAAAATTCAATTTGTAAATTAAAATTTTACTCTTTAAACAATTATTTGAAACTTTTTAAAAACAATTACTGCATTATTATGCATTTAATTTGGCACTTTTCAGGAACAGTGTTTATGCCAAACTAAGTGCACATTACATTATTATAATTGTTAAGGTATTTGTATATAATTTTTATTGAATAAATGTTATTTGAAACTCTATAATAATCTCCACAAACATTTTGCATGAATTGTACCATAAATGAGTCACATATCTTTAACATCAACAATATGATTGTGTATCGCATCATCCATGACATGAGTGAGACTCTCGCAGTGAGACGCTCATTGTTTGACACACGCAAATACTTTATATTTTGTGACGATTTAAATAATAATTAATGATACATTAACATTTAAATATTAAAATACCATTAAATTATGGATCATTTACCACAATCATCGGCATCTGAAGACGAATGTCATCATAAATTATCGGATCCTATTATTGAACTGCAAAAATTGAATCAAATGATTGAAGAGGCAAATTCAGTCTCAACACATGAGGATATAACAAATACAATGACATCATTAGAATCAGTATTATCACCGCTGTCATTATTATCCGAACGTAATAATGACCGTAATGGACATACATTTGGCAACGGTAATAAAATGCTAAATGATTTATTAGACAAACCTATTGATGGGAATCAACGTAATGATGAGACATCTTCAGTTAAGAGAAAGTCAATTGACAATGATCATGATATTGAAGAAGAAGATGATGATGATGATGAAGACGATGATGATAATGATGATGTTAAAGATGAGATACATGATGATGGTCATAGTGATGGTCATGGCGATGGTCATAAACGTATTCTTAGTGATGATGATGATGCTCATGATTCTTCAATGGTTAATGAATGCGGAGATATGAATAAATCAAAGAAAATGAAAACATCACCGAAAGTATTAACAAAATCGTCGCCATCAAAAAGTAAAGGAAAGAAAATTAAAGGAAAATCTAAAGCATCACATTTGAGAAGAAATATAAAACCGATTTTAGAAGTTAAAGATTTAGAAAATGAAACGATTGCCGCGCGTAAAGATGAAGAGGAAAGGCAATTGAGACAATGGGAAAGAGCACATCAGAGGAATGCGTCCATAGGTTCGACATCTGCAAATACATCATTAAATATGCCATTATTAAATCAACCATTTGATATGTCACAATTTGATTTGGGAATTGACGCGGCGGATCAGCTCTTTGAGTCACCATCCGAATCTAAAACTAATTTAAAGTACAAATTTAAGAATTACACATATACTTGAATCTCCCTCTAACGTGAACCCCCTTTAACTTGAATAATCACTCTAAAATAAACTAATTTTTAGACGACTCTTATTTACCTGTGCCATTTCAATCTCTGTAACGTAAATGTCCCTCTATTGTAAACAAAAACTCCGAAATATTGTCACGTTAGAGAAGTTTAAGTGTATATTAATTATTAATTTTTTTTATTAAATTAATATAATTATTTAATTATAATTATTATTTTCTTTAGGCCTTTGGATGAGGTTTTTCTATTGAGTGATGATGATGATGATGATGATGATAATCATGATGATGATAAATCAAAACCCTCACATTCAAAGTCATTACAAAATCATATGTTTAATTCACAATATACCGGCGCAACTGCCGAAGTCATTGATCTATCATCGGGTGATGAAGAATCAGGCGATGGTTATAAAAATAATAATTATAAAAAATTTGATCCGTTTCCAAATCTATACGCATATGGCGGTGATCCTAACATATTAATTGATTCAAATATGGTCGGTGCTCACGATGATGATGATATATTAATTGTCGGGGAACTTCAAAATGAAAATAATTATGAAGATTTTAATAACTGCGGTAATCATACTGATGATACACTTAATACGTTTGACGAGAATCGGCGGGTTTTAGTTAATGTCGGACATCCTCAAGAAGATGATGATATATTTTTAGCACCGAATTTAGCCGAATCAATAAAACCGCATCAAATCGGGGGAATTCGGTTTATGTATGATAATTGCGTTGATTCAATGGAACGGTTTAAGAATACTCCGGGTTTTGGGTGTATACTTTCACATTCAATGGGATTGGGGAAGACAATGCAGGTATGGGTATTGTTGTGTTTGATATTGTTGTGTCTCTTTAATTCTAATTGACTTATATACAGGAATGTTTAGGGTTATATATTTTTATTATAATATATTTTGAAAATACACTTTAACTTAGATTTATGTCCCGCGACAGTCATAAACAAAAGTTTGACATAAATGTAAATTGAAATTAATAAGAAATATACTTCAATGCGATAGTGAAAAGTGCTTTCAAAAACTGCAGACATAAAACAAAAAGAACAAAATTGAAGGGACATAAATCTAAATTAATGTGTATATACACAGTGTTAGTGTTATTAAACAAAATAAATTGCGGATACAAAATAATTGCTTTTTTAAATGCAATTATAGTTTAAGTAATATTTACAGATTATCATATTACAAAATTAACATCCGTAATGTAAAATTTTTTATGATTTACATTATAATTCTTATTTGATTCTAAGAATATGTTTAGGTTAAAGAGGTTTTTAGTGTAGTATTTCAACATATTATTATAAGTTTATGAACATTTTTAAATATTCGTTTATAAACATAAACCTCTACAACGTAAATAAACCCTTTAACGTAAACAATTTTTAGGCCCTATATTTTAGTCATATAAACCTGTGCTTTTAACATCTATAAAGTAAAATCCTCTCTATCGTAAACAAAAATTTCCACCGCAATATGTTCACGTTAGAGGGGTTTAAGTGTATGTATATATTGTAATCATAACTGAAATAATTTTCTTTTTTTATTCTTTAGATCATTGTTTTTGTCGATATTCTCTTAACACATACAACTGCCAAATATATCCTGTGCATTGTGCCTATAAACACATTACAAAATTGGATCGGTGAATTCAATAAATGGTTACCGGAGAAATCCGATGATAGTAACATAAGAACGCGAACATTTGAATTATACGCATTAATCGATGCGAAATCTGTTACTGATCGTTGTAAAGAAATACTTAAATGGAGAAAAACGGGGGGAGTATTGTTATTAGGATATGAAATGTATCGTATATTAACATCACCGCAGATTAAGAAAAAATCGGATTATGATAAATCATTGGATGAGATTTATAGTGATATATATAATTCAATTGTTGATCCGGGACCGGATTTAGTCGTATGCGATGAGGGGCATCGGATTAAAAATTGTAATGCCGCAACATCATTGGCATTAAAAAATATTAGGACAAAACGGAGAATCGTACTCACGGGTTACCCCTTACAGAATAATTTAATTGAGTACTGGTGTATGGTTGATTTTGTACGACCGAATTATTTAGGGTCAAAAAAGGAATTCATTAATATGTTTGAACGTCCAATTGCTAATGGTCAATGTACTGATTCCACACCTCATGATAAAAAGATTATGCGTTACCGCGCACATGTGTTGCATCGATTACTGCAGGGGTTTGTTCAACGGTAAGGCGTGTATTATTATTTATATCCCATGGGCTTATATTTGAAGATATAAAATGCGTTAAATTACTCAATGTAGATTTTTAACTATTGCAGTGACTCAAATTACTATTTCTGTCATTGTTGTAAAGTGCTTACAGAAATAGTGATTTGTGTCATTGTTGTAAAGAGTTTCTCTATTTTGTAATAAATAGCAAAACATTAACAAATAATCGTTCACATTATAGAGGTTTTTTGTTTATAATTTTTAATAAACATGACAAATACTTAAATTTATCTTTTAGTTTATATAAAATTGAAGTTTTACTGATTTAAACCCATGGGCTTATATATTAATTATGACCATAGGATTTATTATTTGTAATTAATAATTAACTTAATTAATATTTTTATTATTTCAGTCGGAGTCATTCAATTCTTAAACAAACTTTACCATCGAAATATGAACACGTGATTCTTTGTCGAATGTCCCCGATTCAGAAGCAACTAATGTTAGCATTCCTCGATTCTGTTATCCAAACGAATGCAACAAATGATAGCACCGGTAATAAATGGAGCGCCATTTTATTATTCGCCGTTATGTGTAAGATATGGAATCATCCGGACATTATCTTTGAAATGATGGAAAAAGGGAAATCACCCGATGATCTCGATATTGATTTACCGTCACAATCAAAGAAAAATACAAAAAAATCGGGTGCCGCATCGAAGAATGTACCAAATTTAAGAAAGAAAAAATCAAAATTAAGTGCTGCATCATCATCATCATCATCATCTACAACAACACCAACAGTTACCTCAGAACCATCATATTTAAATTCACTTAATTCTTTCATTGACAATACACAATTAACTCCTCAATCATCGCAATGCTCAACAATAGCATCGCCATTTAATCACCGGTCGCAAAATAACGTAATTGATTATTCATGGGTTAAGCCAATACTTAGTAATTACGTTTCGGGTGATATCACCAATTCCATGAAAATGGTGATACTTTTTGAGATTATTGAAGAAACGATATCACAGGGCGATCGTCTTCTTGTATTTAGTCAATCACTATTTACGTTAGATATTATTGAGCGTTTTCTTTGCACGCGTCACGTGCCAAATACTAATGATTTTTGGTGTAAATATAAGAATTATTATCGTTTGGATGGGTCAACATCATCACAGGAGAGGGATAAATATATAAATAAATTTAATAATAAGAGAAACGCGTATTTATTTCTACTTTCAACACGTGCGGGAAGTTTAGGGATTAACTTATTCGGTGCGAATCGTATTGTTGTATTTGACGCGTCGTGGAATCCGTGTCATGATGCTCAAGCGGCATGCAGAATATACCGCTACGGACAGGTAATTAATCATTTATTTAGATTAAGTTAGAGTTAAAATTTTAAAAAAAGTAGGATTAGGGTTTAATGAAAAAAATTTTCTTAATTTAATCTCTGATAAATAAAATATTTAAAATCCTATAATGAATTTACAAAGAAATATATTATTTTAAGTAAAATATTTTCCCAATTTTAAGATATATTCAGTCATAAATATGCGCAATTTAATAGTTAAAAATATATATGCAGTCAATGACCTAATGTAAGACCAATAAAATTGAAAGATCAGTCTTTTATTTGATCATTTACGGTATATAAAAGTAATTTTAATAATTCTAATGATACTCTAATTTTTCCTATGATTTAAGTTATTCTTTTACCGAATATTAATATCAAAAATTTTAACTCTAATAATGATCATTATTATTAAATAAATTTAATTAATTAATCAAATTTAAAAATTTTTATAATTTTTTAGGAAAAATGTTGTCATATCTATCGTCTCATATGTGATAATTCATTAGAGAAGAAAATCTACGATCGTCAGGTTAATAAACAGGGTATGGCCGATCGTGTTGTTGATGAGATTAACGTTGATTCACACTTTACATGGAGAGAGATCCATTCATTGGTTGATGATCTCCATCATATATCAGAACCCGCAATACAAATCTTTTCACAACAACAATTGAATCGGTATAAAGATGATCTCATTAAACATATATGCATTAAATTAAATAATTGCATTACGCGACCACCGTTTGAACATGAATCATTACTTTTGGATCGTAAAGAAACGAAATTAACGACCGCTGAAAAGAGAATCGCTGAGGATTTATATCGAATGGATAAGAATCGGAATAATTTAAATAATGCCGGTTTTATTAATAATAGAGGTGCCATCGGTTCTGTTTTAACACCACAATTATCGCATAACCCTTATATACCACAATCAAGTATTTTACCATCACAAATCACTCCGATGCCCGCAAATCATACCCCAAGTTTTATGCCAATGTTTGGTCAACAGTCTGTACCGTACACACAACATTTACCCGCAAATGTCCACTCTCGATCAATGAATGTACCGATGGGACCATCAAATGTACCGATGGTACATGTTCAGGATTCGTTATTTCATGATTTTAATACCGTTACCGGTACACTCATACGAAATGGTCTTATGATGAAGAAAATTCAATTACACGAGGATTTAGTACTCGACACTACTGACAACAATGGTCAGGTTATTCTTAAGAAAGATGATGATATTATTCTAATTAAAACACCAAAAGGAATGTATTTGAGAACGTCTGATCATAGATACATCGCAATTGAGAATTCGGGATTAAATATGTCATCAGCGAATACTGTCAATCCTAACACTTTACAGGTTAGAATCAAATTACACTTAAGCCTCTCTAACGTGACCATATTGTGGCGGAAATTTTTGTTCACAATAGAGAGGATTTTACGTTATAGAGGTTTAAATAGCAAAGGTTTTTATGATTCAGGCCTAAGAATTTGTTTACCTCAGAGAGGGTTTACTTTAGATGATTTATGTGTATTTAAGTTTTACTGTAATTTTTAATTAATTATTTTTGTTTTTAGTCGTTCATTCAGCCGATCGTTCAGCCGAATCTTCACTGTGGCGGTTCAGTTTATTTTCCATCATCATCTTCGAACCGATTTCATCTGCAATCATCAGCGACCATTACTGATCCTTTAGTTGTGGATCTTATTGATGATAATGATGATGATACTCCACCATTTGATGTTCAATCGGCAGCTGAAGATCCATCATTTGCGAGTTCTTTAAATGGCGATTCAAATATAAGTGTTGAATCATTCGGTTGTGATATGCAAACGGATAATAATTCAATTGATCCGTTCGCATCTCTTGTATCAGAGTCTTCATTACCAATTGAAGCGTCAAATATGAATGCCGCTGCTAATGGCAGCTCTGTTCAGTTATTCGATATCATTTAAGAAAGTGAATGAATGATTATATATATTTATTAAAAAATTAATTCTATTTTTAGACTAATGATTAATGATTACCGAATTTCTATAATTCAATTTTCTAAATGTGTAAATAGAGTATAATTTAAATGTAATTGTATATGAATGAAACAAAAATGCTAATTTTTAATGATGTGAAATATAATCATTTGTAATTAATTAATTAAGTAATTAATTAGTTAATTAATGTGATTGTATTATTTTGCATTTATCCACGAATTGTATGACTTTCGTTACTCTAAATTTGTGAATTTCCATCGCATGCATTAAGAAAATAACTAATTAATTGTGACGCCTCAATTCGTATATCACTTAATTTATCATTAATTTTCTATCATTAAATATGAACTCATGTTATGAGCTTTATAATAGTAAAACACATACAAACATTTTTATACCGCTGATGTCAATTGAAAAGTTCAAAATATTGTTTCTTTTGAAATTAAAGATTAAATAAAATTCTCATAAAAATATTACGTAATATTTTCTAATCTTAATTCACATTTAATTGCATACTCATATCAGTTCATTAAATTAATAATCGTATGTTTATAAAGAGTTAAATATAATTTCATATCATTTTTATTTTTATATAAATTTGAATTCCGTTACTCAATAAACAACTCAATTACTGACTTAATGTGTAATCATAGATATTTTTTAAATAAAAAAATTCATAAATTATTAAATAAACGTATTTAAATAATCAATCATATTTTGACTCTGATACGCCACTATCCCATAGCAACAGTGCAACAATTACTTTAGAGATTTTTTTGTTTATTAATAATTTTGCGATTATTGAATATATTTTTTAAAAATGCAATTAAATTGAATCAAAAAAATATTTTAATTTTTAAATTCGTATTTTCCTAAAACAAATCATGAATAAAGTTAATTATATAATGTTCCAAATTTATTCCAAAAAATTATATAACATAAACTTATATATGAATATACAGATTCTGTATAATTTATATTGACTTAAATCAATGACATTTATCTAAACCTTTTGCATAACACTTTATTGCCTCCGGTCAATTATTTTCGGTGATCCCCAAAAGGCGCAGTAATATCATGTTAGACGTGTTTACGTAGAAAACGCGTATCCCCTCAATGACATGCTCAGGGACATCAGATAAAAGTTATATTACAAAATACCCGAATCGGGTGATTTCCTTGGAATGTCAAATGTTAGGAAAAGTTTAGTCACTTTTCGAGTAAACAATTTTAGGGTATCATTTGATTATTAAAGGTAAACATTTAAACATCTTCGAAATTAAAAATTAAGAGTTTTAATTATAATGAATTCAACACAATTTAAAGTAAGTATTTAAGTAATTTAATAGCATTTATTACTATAAAAATAAATAAATTGATTATTTATGTTGTAAATTAGTATCAGTATATTTAAAACTGTGCCAAATATTGAGGTTTTACAGCATTAAAGTTTAGAATTTACATACATTTGAAAAGTTTTACCTGAATTTTTCCGAATAAAACACTTACAGAATAACTAAATAATCAATTATTTATTAATCATATACAATTTATGAAAACTTTTTTAAATGTTTTCAATTAAAAATGTCATAAATTTTCAGATTAAAGGCCATTTACGTAATGATTATGTAATGTGATTATTATGATTATATGATTATTATATCGTTATTAAAAGGGGAAAAACGTATAACTTTTTGAAATTAATTGAAAATGACCATTAACGATACTAATAAATTATATGTCTATAGATTGAAGTTATAGTATTTTTGATAAGATTATAGCTAAGATAAAATTGATCTTATAGCTATTTTCTATTAATTTATCCATGGATTAAGATTTAGAGAATTGGATTAATCTCAATTACATTTAATTTAAATAATAATTTAAATGATAATTATAATGATAATTATAATGATAATTAAAATGATACACCGAATATCCCGAACAATTATTGCAAAAGCCACGTATACAGTGCATGATATGAATATATAAAAAGTTATGTAAGAAAAGTTAGATCATAGTAACTCAAAAGAGTACAGGAGTTTCCCAAATATAAGCCCCGAGGGTTAAGTAGAAAAATGCCGCAGAGAATCATTGCAATGCTTAAAGTTTTTAAAAAGTGAAATCACTATAATATAACGATTGTAAAATATATAAATTGTATATTAAAATCGTTATTAACATTTATAATTTTGCATTATTACACTTTATTTTGCTTTGCACATTTCTATACTCAGGTACACTCAATCCTCGTTTATTTTTCACTTAATATTATCTTTTTATTCTATTTTTACGCATTTCAATAACTTTATATAACTTTGATTTATGTCCCCCGATAGTTATTTAAAAAAAGTGGGATATAAAACGAAACACATTTTAATAGACATAAAAATGAGGGGACATAAAACTAAGTTAAGGTGCATTTTGAAAAAAACGTAAAAAATCTTATTCAATTTACTTTACGCGCATTTTACTAAACAAACATTTTAAAAAACAAGGTTTGAGTGTAAAATGTTAAACTAAAAATACATTTTTTCTGCGTAATAACCCTTCAGATGTTTACGACAGATGACCTAAGATTTGTTTGTTTATCAAAAAATTAGTTCACAGTTAATGTATCCTCAAAATTAAATCATTTATCATATAATTTTGTTATAATTTCCTTCGAATGAAATAATTTAAATATAATTTAATTGTATTTATCAGTATCAATCGGGATTTGGCAATGAATTTGCGAGTGAAGACCCCCGTTGTCCCGGAGCGTTACCGGAGGGACAGGTAAGGGATTAGATAAGCGGTTATAAATAGATTATGTTACGGGGAAACCCCTTTTAATTTCAGATCAAATTAAAGCCTAAAGTTATTTTTATTTTTCAAGTTATAGAAACCCCTCTAAAACCCCTGTAAGCAAATTCTTAGACCTTATATCATATAAACCGTTTATATTTTCACCTCTATAACGTAAATTTTTCTCTATCTTAAACAAAAAAATTCTCCCAAAATAAGTTCACGTTAGAGAGGTTTAAGTTTATCTATAAAATTCTTTTAAAACATTTTCAAAAATAAATTATAATCCTTTTATTGGATTTATAGAATAATCCTCAGAAATGTCCCTATGGTCTGTATGCTGAACAATTATCAGGAACTGCATTTACAGCACCGCGAGAACAGAACAAAAGAACGTATGTGATTAAATTTTAATAAAATTTTTATCCTCTAGAATATTACACAGGAATTTATTAGTCTCTATTTATGTCCCCCTACTTTTATGCTTTTTTTCTATTCATGTCTATAGAGATGGCCTAAATTATGTATCCTCTTATTTACATCCGATGGGCTTCACTGTAAAGCTTTGCTTTGCTGTACTATTGAATTGTGTTGCATTACAGTGAAGCCCATCGGGTGTAAATATGAGGATACATAATTAAGGCCACCCCTGTACATATTTTATAATCACTTTACACTTATATTAAAATATGATTCCATTTATGTCTATTTTACATTTATGTCCCAAATTTTTGAGACCCGTCGTGGGACATAGAGACCAGAGTGTATTACATAAAATATAACGCTATATTCCTCACAGATGGTTATATCGTATTCGGCCATCAGTACTTCACACCCCATTTTCCCGGTACGAGCATAGTAACACAACAGTAAATTGGAATCAAACAGAACCGAACCCGAATCAAATACGATGGAAACCCTTTCATATGCCGGAATCAGATGATGAAATTGATTTCATTGATGGTCTTAATACCATCGCAGGTGCGGGTGATCCTCTCGCACGTCATGGTATAGCCATTCACATATACACGTGCAATCGACCGATGGTCAATAAATGCCTGTATAATTCGGACGGGGATTTTCTCATCGTACCACAGGAGGGATCTTTAATAATACAAACAGAATTTGGTTTTATTGAAGTTGCGCCGAACGAAATATGTGTGATACAACAGGGGATGAAATTTTCGGTCGATGTTAAGCAACCCTCACGCGGGTATATTCTCGAAGTTTTTGATGGACATTTTTCATTGCCAAATTTAGGCCCAATTGGGGCTAATGGATTAGCTAATCCCAGAGATTTTCTCACTCCCGTTGCGTATTACGAGGATATTGAAATGATTAATTATGATGTGATTAACAAATATCAGGGGAAATTATTTGTCGCAATTCAGGGGCACAGTCCATTTGATGTTGTAGCATGGCATGGTAATTATACACCCTATAAATATAATTTGAAGAATTTTATGGTTATTAATTCTGTCACTTTTGATCACGCTGTAAGTATTTCATTTTAATTTTCAAAATTAATTTACACAAAAACCTCATTAACTTGAACATATTGCGGTCGAAAATTTTTGTTCAAGATAAGGAAGCTTTTAAGTTACAGAGGTTCATTTATAATGTAAATCAATAGAATTGGGTCTTGAAAACATGTTCAAGTTATTAAGGTTTTCAAGTATAGAGGGTAGAAGTTACGTAGGTTTTTATGTACTGTTAAAATTATAATTTTTAAATCTCTATAATAACCCTATAATTATAATTTCATTATAGGATCCGTCGATATTCACTGTACTAACATGTCCTTCATTAAAACCGGGTGTAGCAATAGCTGATTTTGTGATATTTCCCCCACGTTGGGGTGTTGCGGAGAAAACGTTTCGACCGCCGTACTATCATCGCAATTGTATGAGCGAATTTATGGGACTTATCTTAGGTCATTACGAGGCTAAAGCTGAAGGATTTATGGCCGGAGGTGCATCATTACACTCAATGATGACCCCTCATGGACCTGATGTCGATTGTTTTGAAAAAGCTACAAAAGCTTCGCTGACTCCTGAGAAAGTTGCAGATGGAACTATGGTATGTAATTACACTCGAGTCTCTATTTATATTCCCCTACTCTTGTTTTTTTTCGATTTATGTCTGCATATTTTGAGATCACTTTTTACTTTTACATTAAAATTTGTTTCTATTTATGTCTGCATTTACATTTATGTCCCATTTTTATGAGGCTTGTTGCAAGACATAAATAGAGACTCAAGTGTAATTATTTAATAATTATTAATTTAATAATTTATTAATTTTATTGAATTAACTGTATTTATAGGCATTTATGTTTGAGAGTTCATTGAGTTTATCAGTGACTAAATGGGGCCTAAAGTTATGTCAATCGGTTGATGATGATTATTACAAATGTTGGAGGGGACTTAAAAAGCACTTTAAACCGAATTACGACGGTCTTTATTATCACTTAAATAATCATCGTTAAGAAATATTTTATTTTATTTTTTCGATTTATTTTATTCGTTAATTTTTTGAAGGGTTAAATATTACATTATCTTATCAGTTATATCAATATTTTAGCATGTATTTCATAATCAAATATAATTATATACTCATTTTTGCTGATTAAATCAGTAAAAATAAATTTTAATTGCATATCAAAACACAAGTTTATCAGGTAATGGTTATGTTTTAAATGAAATTTATAAAAATTTATTTAAAAAAAACTTTTATGACCAGTGTTGTCAATTGAATATAACGTTAAGACAATTGACTTACTAATGCTTGAAATTATAAAAGCATTTTTAATATAATATTATGAGTGAATCATAATCTGTTTTAATATAATCAGTTAAATATAATTGAATATTTAGATTTACATATCAATAAAGTTAATTAATATTTTGCCATTATTATTCAAACATTATTGTATCTCAAAAATTTATATATATTTGATTATTAGAAATTAAAATAAAATTAATTTTCCCCAAAAAAATATAACGCTTTTTATTAAAATTCAGAAATAAAGCGTATGAAACTATTAAATTGCACAATAATTAATAAAGAGTCAAAAATCCGATGCTTCGCACTTTTATCTCGTGTAGTTAATGAAATCAATTATCATAATACATTTTTCGCGTTAAAATTTGAATGTTAAAAGATAATCAAAAGAATAAAACGCTTACATTAATCCGGTACAATATTATGTCATGTGAATTATCATGAGTTTTGTCGATTCCCCCCGTTTGTATTCACATTCACCCCACAATTGTATTTCATTCCCAAACGTGATCCGAGGTCATGACCCATAACAGGTCATGATTCAGTAGCGATTGCGGTGTATAGAAATGTCAGTTATTGTATTGTCTTTAGAGTCACTTTTAAGTTCAGTTTTTAACACAATTGTTTTTATCCATAATTATTCACTTTAAATATATTCGGTTGAACCTGAAGTAATTGGAAACTTTATTTTTCATATATTTCAAAAACAGTA
>LBFL01008800.1:5072-35462 GCA_000988845.1 Hypochthonius rufulus
ACAGTGGACAGTTAATATCCGTCCGTCTTCAATGGCTGAATCGGGCATTTGTACATTCTCAGCTCTGCACGACAAATGTTTCCCATTATCGTCGTTCACTGGAATAAAGGAGAGTGTGGAAATAGTGGCATTTCCATCGGACGATCGGTCATGGACTTTGGGCATCTTTTTTGACCCTTTCCACCACGAGATTTGCGCGTTCGGACGTGACCCGAATGAACGACATTGGATATCCGTATGATGACCCGAGGATAGTGGACGATTCGGGGTGATTATTGACACATCTGATGGACGAACTATAATTTTGATTTTAAAAATATTCTTTAAATTTTGTATTAAATTAAATTAAATTCACTCACAAATATACATAAATATACGCACAGTATATCTAGTGTGTGTATTGAAAGAAATCTAGAAATTGTTACAAACTGTACTAGAATTTTCTTAGTGAAATATCTTCCTTAAATAAAAAATATAATTCATATTATTGGACAACATTCATAAACCGAAACATTTTTTCACATTTACAACTATCGTAGCTTTTCATAGAAAATCTAAACATTAAATTTTCAAATAATAGTTCAATTATTACATTCGATTTATGTCCCCTGATGAGCCTCAGAAAAATATAACATAAATGTAACTCGGACATAAAAAGAAACCTAATTTTAATGTAAAAGTGAAAAGTCAAAATATGCTGACATAAATATGACATAAATATAAAAAGATATAAAATTAGTGAGACATAAATCGAGATTCGAGCGTACTCTAAAAAAGAGAAAATTCTGCATTACACATGACGTAGTTTTGAATTAAATTTGGTTAGTGATGTCAATAGTAAAACCTTTAAATGCATGTAATATATTTTTGATTTATTAATTCCAAAAAAGTTATTTATTTATAGATTTTATTGCTGACATTTTTAAATAAAAATTGATATAAATTTTCGGCATGCAACAACGCAAAATTATCTATTTAGTAGCAAAGAAATAATTAATTTCCAATTTTTCTTTATTGCCAAAGATTATATAACATAACAATATAGGGTGTTGATTTAAAATTGTCGTGAATTCTTATTTTTGACACCGCTTTAAAAAATGCAAAATGTGGTTCAAAATGTGTGCTTAGATATATGATCGTATATTCATGAATATCTATGAATAAAATGATAATTTTTATCGAATATCTAAAACTTACGATTAAGATCTACGGTAACACTTTTCTTAAGAGGGACGGTGATATTTGAATTTTGCGCGACGCATTCCAATTCAGTTAATAGATCTTTTTTGGTCAGTTTTGTTAATCTCAATTCATTCTTCACTATCATCATCTGACCATGGGTATCAGTATCGTGTAATGCAGTCACATATGTCGAATCAATGATACCGCCGTTACGCGTCCAAAGCACTGATGGCGGAGGTTTTCCTATATATAGGATAAAAATATGATGATGAAGATGATGATAAAGGAAAAGTCAATGATGAGTGAGAGACTCAAACAGAAAAAATATTAGAGAATATATATATATATATATAAAAATATGTTATCCCAAATAAGATAAATAACGGAGAAACTTTCCTTAAGAAAGAAACACTCTGTCATTTGGTTAGTTCTTAAGGGCGTGCATTCGCCATATACACATTCGCCATATACTTCGTGACTCGAATTATGGTCATTATTGAGGATTTTATCAGACAATACACACGTATATATCAGCAAATATCTAAACTAAAAGAATGGATATTATGTTATGCATTACATATTTCCCATCGGCTATTAATGGTTATGTTAGAATTGTGTAATTATTTATATAAATCCCATTCTTTTAATTTATTACACATTACAACACACATTGAATCGGACATAAAAAGGATTACATATGAAAGAGTATTAAACAGATGTGAATTATTCAGACTCTAATCGAAAGAGTAAAGATCTAAATCAAAATTATATAAATACATTATTTAAACCCTATTCTATTACTTCTTGAATTTGTAAAATTCATCGGAACCTCATTATGATTATGACACTTTAATACACTTTATTTTATAATATTTCTTTAGAATATATTTCATACTTTTAAGATATGTACATTTTTGTTCATCAATTTTCTAGTGATGAATGTTCTGTAATAAACTTTAACACCATTTGATGCGACTCTCTCATCACTTATTCTTATAGTTTATGTGCTAAAATATCATATTCTTTAAATGAGAGAACAGAATTTTTTGGTGAAAAAATAAATTGAAAATTAAAACCGACATAAGGAAACATTTGATTTGATTCGCAAGCAAAAGATGTACGAATTTTAAAATGTTATTTTTTAAATTTTAGCAAATTTTAAAAATAGTAAATTCATAGTATACAGAGTAAATATTATATCTCACAAAACATCTCCACATCAAAACAGATCAATATTTATTATTTAATGAATTATATATTTATAATGTTATCGTTTAATTTTTATACAGTTTTTTTGTTTGATTTCTAAAATACATGACATTATGTTGTGTGCACATTATTAGCATGCCATCAAATTAAAAATTCCACATAAATGAAGAATTATCTTTTAATCTGATTTTTATCACATGTCACGTGTTTTCCAAACATGAAACCGATGTATGAATTATGCAAAGAAATGAAACAAGAACATTTTAAACACATTTTGCATTAAATATTAAATTTTGATCTAATTTTTATGCGGAGACGTTTTTTAAAAATTCAATATTATTATGCATTTAAGAACGGAATTATAATAAACATATAAAAACATATAATTCCATACTCAATTTACAAAAATACAATTAATTACCTTATTTTAGAAACTGTAACATAATGTTTTAAATGATATACTATTAATCCAAAAATTAAAGTATAGGGTTTGGACAAAATTAAAAAAGAAATTATTTTACTTATAAAATGCAATTTTCAAGACTTGAGATGTGCATAAAAGTAAATAAAGAACATTTTGAACATATTTTATATTAAACAATAAATTTTGATATATTTTAATGCGGAACATTATTCGTAGACAATTATGTAAAATAGTAATAATGTTCACGCTATGATAGGCACAAATTATAAAGACATCAGCATTAGTATTCTAAAAGTCAGCAAATTTTGGATTCCATTCCATTCCATTCCATTCCATGGAAATTCCATTTTATTAAAAAATTTTCAGATCCTCACTCACACCGCGTTTACTGACGTAACATAGAATGAGACATCATAATGAGATATTTGAGAATATGTAGAAATTCAGCCCGATTTATATAGTATAATCGACATTTCTTACAATGTCACCCTCAATTTTACCCCCAATTTAGTAAATTTCCAATTCCATTGCATTCCATTTCCAATGGAAATTCTATGGAATGGAATTCCATTTCGGAACATTAACTAGCATGATCAAAAATGTTTAAATATTCCCACAGTTAAAGTTTACACTTATCACGTGAATTAAGGTAAATATTCTATTATTTAATAAAATCCCGAATTTTCCATGCCCTAAAACTAACTAAAAATTTGTGATTTATAATACATAATGCATTCATCACGCATATTGTAAACATTACGTATAATATAAATACATATGAGAGTTTTGGCAGAAACTAATTCATGCAAAACTTTTAAAATTCAGTGTTAAACTAAAGGAACTTTTACAAAAGTCGTATTCACTCATCCCTATCCTATCATCTTCTTTAATGGTAGAGTTAATCATATCATATTATCTCATATATACACATTATATATATATATATATGAATCTTTGAGATTTGAGAATAGAAAAGTATAAAAAATCAATGAAAACGCATCAATATTCAGAAAGTATCATTATATTGTTGCTGCAGAAATAGATTCTTTTGATAACACGAATTGCAACAGGGAATGGCATCATATACATTTTAACTGAAATATATTGCATTTATAATATGATTAAATTTATATCATTGAAAATTTAAAAGAAAAATTAGAATTTTATAGAAAATTTATTTTCCATTAAATTACTATTTTTAATTTTATATAAATTTTTCATAAGAAATATAAAATAAAAACTCTTAAAATAAAAATCAATCGTAAGAAACTTTAATGATTAAATAAATTGTTTTTTCTTATTTCTCTGTCATTTAAAACCTCTTAAATATAAAAAATTAGATTCAATTTTTGTTCTAAAAATAAGCGTCACACACAATTACTGAATTACGAATCTTACGTAAGAGTTTCGGTATCGAAAAATGAGAGAAAAAATAATAATGGAACAATAAATGGAAGAAATTCTAAACCCCGAAAAAGTCATACTCATTTATTGATTCTCTGATCCTCATCCACATGAACGATACATAATGTAAGTATAACTTACATTATACGATATAATTTATAAGTTAAGCAATACTTTTCAAGTGCTTTCATTTCGGTACATTTTAAGTTAAGTTTTTTTTCAGAGAGTGAATTTAAGAATTTTTTGAGTCACAATTTCATTATTATTTGGGATGTCATTTCCCATCGCCGAAAAAACGGCGAAAGTGTGAGTCAAAAAAGTTTTTTTCTTTCTCTTTTCACATGCTTTTTTCAAGAAATGGAAGAAAAAGAAAAGTGTCACTAAATTATCGATCATTTTCATCATCAATGAGTGCGATTGAAAGTTTGTCATGAGTTTGAAGAGTGATGTGATGTGATTTGAAAGAGTGAGAGTATCAAAAGAAAAGAGTCGAAGAGAATGGATCATTATGAGAATATATCTGTAAAAATAACTCAAATTCTTTTCAAATCATAAATCTCAATCATTTTCTTTAAATCGCATTAATGCTGAACCCAATTATTGAAAATGTCAGATGATTCAATATACGCATTTGATTTATTGCAATTCACTGTAATCAGAGTATTTTCAAATTAAAACAATGACTGTAATTTATATACAGTAAATCAACAACAACAATGGACGAAAATACTTGATTCATATTCTGCAGATATTGTTTTTTTTAAGTCTGTCGCTTGACGATTCTTTAGCAATTCACAAACAATATTTTAAATTTAAAAAAACTGCAATAATTATATTAATTTCATATAAACATGTATTTTGAAAACCCAACTAAAAGTATATGGAAATCATTCAGTCTCCACTTTTACCACTATGCCATCAAGGTAATAATTTTATATGAAATTTTAAATTTAAATTTTCAGATTAATTTACAAAAAAATAATTTTAATTTTTTTCTAGATGTTTCCAACTGCTAAGTGTTGACCCTAATTTATAAATTAGATATTTTCAATTATAAAATTTGTACAGTATTATAATGTGTGCCATAAAAGAAACACCTCATATAATGAACAAAAAATGTTCTTTAAGTTCAGACTTAAAATATTAGACTTTTAAATATATTTTATCATATTTTTAAATAGAAAAGTTCAAAGACTCGATTCTTCATTTGAAATTCATATTTAACTCAATGTTTAACTTTAATCGGATTTCATTCATTATTTATTAGGATTATAATACTTTTATTATAAATTTCACTTTTGGTTTTATATTATTCCCTATAATAAAATATATTTACATTTTACTATCCCTTTCGACACTAAAAAATGCATTATATTATTTAACCATTAATGCACTAAAACTCACGTAATCGTAATGCATTAAACCGAGACACGCATACAAAGACTTGAAACATCAGTTCTCATCGAAGAATTAGTATTATCAGTGACAGCATATCACACAAAACACCGTATAAAGGGGAATATAAACTAAAATAAACATTCAATTTTTGGACATTTCTGAGATAAAAAAAAGAGTGTAAAGTGTAGCTTCAAATGTAATGCAAAAGTTTTTCTCTTAAATATATATTTTACACGAGAATGATGTAAAATGGTGCATTAGTATTTGAGTCGATGACTCTACCATCGTCATCCAATTGCTTCTCTTTATCACCATCGTGCAGAGTGTATACCATCAAATGAAGCAAAAGTGTATGTGTTTGGGGCGCGAAAATATTTGTTAAAGGATTTTTCAGGATAATGCATTTCGCTGTACTCTATCAAAAGGTTACACTACAAATTGAAAATCCGAGTGTACCTAAAGCTAAAGTTAAAGGTAAACTATTTTATTGTATAGTGTCAAAATTGATTTTTTTTCTAACCCTATTCAATGAAATCAAATTGATTGAGAGAATTATGCATTCTAATTTAATGGAAATCTATTTTATTGAAGAGAAAATAAATTCGAATTTTTTTATATATTCAAATTTATTGTCGCATCACTGTATGTGAAGGATTATAAATTAAAAATTGGATTTTCAGTATGAAATATATAATCCGTGTTAAGATAAACATAAGTTATTGACATGAGTCAATAAAAGTTTATTTTTTTAAAAATATGTGTGATTTAAGTTCAATATAAAAGATTATCTTTTTTGTGTCAATCTTTTGAACATTTTAAAAATTATTCACCGAATTTTATATGAAAAAATTTAATATTTTTTACACATTTCAATTCACATTCAATAGATTATTAACATACACATTTTAATACTAAACTTTTTTACAGTATGAATTTACATTTTACAATGTAATGTAATATCATATACGATTCGAAATAAAATGAATCTCATCATTTTTGGCTCCATTTTTAGTATTAAAAGCAAAAAATGACACTATCTTAAAATGTATACACATACATGTATATATATGTATATATATATGTGTATGTATATATATGTATACATATATATACATACACATTGTAAAAGCGCATTATATTTAACTTTTCGTGTGTACGTTTATTGCATTTCATAGATAAGGAGAAAATGGAAATAAATATTTAATTTAAACTTTTGTAAATATATTATGCAATTTTTTAAAGAAAAATATAAATCATTTGATACATTTACTTATGTAATTCGGTCATTTAAAATCTTTTGCGGAAGTAATTAACAGTGAATAAATAATTATCCGCATTAACAAATCCCAGAAAACACAATGAAGAAACATTTACCAGAAAACAATGGTAATATAACAATGGTAATATACTTTACCCGAAACAATGGTAAATGGAAAATGAAAATTTTTTGGTTTTAGAAAATCTTTTGGTCTTTATTATTTGAAAAAGAGAATAGTTTTGTGATTCATGATCGTGATATTATTTCGTACTAAAATGTTATATAAAACTCTGATGTTCATCAAACATCATCATCATCGTGATCCTTTCTTTGGGTGCACTGCGAGTGAATATTAAGATAAATGAAATTTGAAACACACGAGAGTTTTTGGTATGTTTAGGTTAATGCGAGTGCAAAAGTACCGTTTTCCATTTATTTGTGACCCTTTACTTTAAAAAGTCAATAAAATCTTTTGAAATTTCCAGAAATTTAATGTCATTTAAAAATGAAATCATAATGCTAAACTTAAAGATTTTGTGAATTATTTTTTAATTTTTATTATTTTAAAATAAACTTTTTATTTTAAACTCATATTTATTTTCGAGAATTGTTTTTGACACGAAAAAACAATAGAAAATTTATGCGAAATCTTTTATTTTAGAATTTTCTGAAAAATTGAAAAGTGTTCACTTATTTTATATAAAATGCATCCATAGGCATCCATAGACATTTCTGGGATAATAATTTATTAAATTTTTTTATTTTCATTTTCAGAATGTTCTGGTAAATTGCAAATGAATATTGAATTAGAAATAAATTTTGGAATAATGTCAAAAACACAATAATATGTACAGAAATTTTATTTGAATAAAAACAAAATCTATTCTAATCTCAAATCATCATCATGCAGTAAAATAAATCAATTTTTTAATTTTCTTATATTACAATTATTGTAATTTAATTATCCATAATATAATCATTTATATAAACTTATGTCTCAAAATTTAATTTAAATTTTCTGCACAATTATCATACAAGATTCAAAAATTATTTATTTCACTAGAGTGACCACCTTAGACGCAAATCAAATTTTTGAAAGTCGGAACATTCTAAAATAATTTATTGCAGTAAGACTATTATTAGTGTGACCAACCGTCCAGGAATGTCCTGGACAGTCCAGGAATCGGGGTGTCTTGTCCAGTGTCCAGGACATACCCCTTCCTGGACGCATAATGTCCAGGAATAGGAAAATATGAAAAAATACATATAAAAATAGCGTATTTATTAAGTTTTACTCAGTAATTTTTCAAATTATTTATATATTGAAAATTAATTTTGACATCTGACCAATGCTAAATAATCATTACTTTCTTTAGTTTGAAAATTTATGTTTTCTTAATTAAATCTTTTAAAAATTAATTTTTTATATGATAAAATCAGAAGACTTTTTGAGTGTCAAGGAAATGTCCAGGAATAAATACATAACAAAATGTCCAGGATTTAACTAGAAAGGAGTTGGTCACCCTAGCTACAATTCCTTTGCAATTTGCAAACTCAAGCACCAGGTATTTTAAAATAATATTTTTACCTGACCAAATGGGCATGGATCTGATGGAGTAAAAGCTAACTATTACCCTCGGAATTTTCTCTACTGACTATTTTCAAATTTTGTCCCTTTCCGATCTCATAAAACCCCGAAATTTTTTCAAATCGGATATTCTTAATAGTGTTATACAATAAATAAAAAAATGATATAAAAATAAAGAAACGGTTGAGTCGTGTAATAATATATTATTAAGTTATTTAACAGTGTTACAATTATCTGGAAATAGTTCCATATCAAACAGATCAAAATTTATGTCCGGATTCAGGTCTAAAGCTTCAAATTGGGATAATCCCGATTAAATCATGACAGGCGGTCACCCTATTCATTACTGAATAATGCTAAAGACCAATGTACTCGAAAACTTCAACTAAATTAAGCAAATTTTGCATAAATTTTCATTTCTATGTTAATGATGATAATTGATATTCTCGTGTTAATTACTATTGTAATTAGCTATGGTGTAATTAAAAGAACATTCGCACATTTTCTTTCATTTTTAAAGAGGATAAACTATAAGCAAATGTTACCCGTTTCATTAACAAATGCACCATTAACCATTAACCCTTTCGGTAAAATGTCAAAAAATTAAAAAACCCTTTTAATGTAATTAAAAATTTAATGAAATTTCGCATCCATTAATGTATAAATCATTGAACCCGATTGATCATAGTCAAATATTTATACTAAAAATAGTACCGGAAAAATCTTTAGATTACACATCACAGGAGTTTAAACGTAAATCTTAATTAAAATCACGATAAAGTTTAAAATATGAATACGAAACAATAAACAGAGACAACTGAAAAAAACGAACATTAACATTAACTATAACAGAGTTGAAATCCCAGTAAAGTATAGTAAAGTATAAATATTGTTGCAGCGATTTTATACTACAATTGTCATTGATTCTAAATGCGATACTATTGTTTGGAACTTTTTTTCGAACACTTAAAGTAATGCGGAACCATTTGCATAATCCCAAACCAAATAAACAACCATTTCATGCCCATTATTTTAACCCCCGTGACAATACCCCATACAATATGATACGAAATATTTTGAGAAACAAAGTTAAGGGTCGTTAAGGGTTTTGACTCTAAAAAATGTTCGATCCTTAAGCTGAATAAAAAACTTAAGAAAAACGGAAATATTAAAGAATTGTTAAACTTTAGACAATAATAAAAAATGCTCTTTTCTGTGATAAAATACTAAAAAACTTTGCATTTTATCATTGTTATTGCATAACTTTTCCCCTTTTTTCTTATTCCTTCAGTCTTATTTCTCATTCAATCTCTTTATGTGAGATGTATCATTGGAATGTATCACCCAAACATAAAAGCATTTTCCCAGAGATAGAATCCATCGCTGTGCAAAAAGACCCTTTTTCTATCCTCTCTGAGGATATCATCAGATAAGTTAGTGTATTGCTTATTTTTAGTATATATACGGTATTGCAATATATATATGTATGTATATATACAGTCGAGTCTTGATTTATGTCTCGAAACGGACCTCAGAAAATTGGGACATATGTCAATGCAAAATGTTAATAGGACATAAAAAGAAACAGATTTTACTGTAAAAGTGAAAAGCGATTATGAAATCTCCGGAAATAAATCGAAAAAAGACATAAAAGTAGTGGGACATAAATAGAAACTCGACTGTATATATATATATATATATATAAATGTCGAAAGATGCTGAAAGTATCTGAAAGAGTAACGCTATCATATTCCATCGTCACAATCGACTTTTTCTGCATTATCCTTTCGTATCATACACTAACAATCATCGATTATCATTTCGTAACGACAACAATAATATTGTGTTATATCATGTGATACGTGAAATTTAAACTCTTACATAATATTAAATTTTTTACGTGATTAAAAATATTATACTCAAATCCTATTGTAGTAATGAACTAAATATGTTTTAATGATTTTACTCATGATGTTAGTTATTTAAGAACAGAGTCAAAATCGGAGGATTTTGGATAATGATTTAAATCTCTTTTCAATAAATGGTACAATTAACTTCAAATGTAAATCTCATTCGTTAAAAAATAAAAAAAAATATGCAAAATATAGATGTTCCCATGCAATACATTATTAAAATTGGCATATGAAAATCGAAAGGATTATATTACACTCTATCATATTTATTCTCATATGAAGAGAATACAGTTAAACCCCACAAAAATGCAATAATATGTATATAATAATAAATTTTTGCAGAAAAAAATAATACAATTCTTATGGTAAACTGACCTCAGATAATTTCTTTTTTATCGATTGACATAATCTTTGAAATGTCAATGGGTATGAGTATGACAAAATCCCATTATAAATTTCCCCCTCAAAACCAATCGAATCTCTCTGAACAAAAAATATTGCATAATATTGCATAATATTCTTACCTCCAATAGCATCACAGACGAGCATAAGACTCTGATCCTCATCATACGGACCGATCACTCCGCTGAGTTTTTCACCATTAATATTCTTAATGATAACATCCTTTGGTGGGACTAAACGAAAATAGATATATAATTATTTCCTTTTCCCAAAAATTGCTTATCTTTTGCATTATGAATTCATCATATTCCTATACAATGTATTCGAAATGCAATTATATACCGGTAATGTTAAGATGGACGAGGAAATGCTGTGTCCGGTGCTTCCGGTAATCGACTCGACATCGATAGTCCCCCTCATCACTGTCTAATACTTGATCTACGTTCAGTACGGGGGGATTTAGAGCTGTGTCCATATTTGCACGACCGCTTAATTCATCAGCGACCACGTGTTTTGATTTGGACAGAGGTGATGATCGAGCATCGACTGTGTATATAGGAATACCCGAATTTCCCCGATACCATATGACTAATGAAATATCATCCTCAGACCAAATTGTGGTGTTACACGGTAATGATATTTTACCACCGGCAATGGCCTGATATTCACTAATGCCTAAAATAACAATGAAAAAAATATGAAAATTTAATTAAATTATTTAAATTCTATTAATTGCAATTATTAAATTTTCACAATAAAATTCTAAATCAAATTTAATTATTTTGAAATTACTAAATAAATATTTAGACATTTTCAAGTAAATTAAAAATAATGCTCTCAAATGTTTGTCGGTAAACATAAGAATGTACCATTTATTGGCATCTTTAACTTGAAAAAGTACTTTCGCGTGAAAAGGAATATAAAAAAAAGGATGACACCGATTATAATGACATATAAAACATATAAAAGCCCATAAACATTGAAAAATGTTTGATAATCCTATGGTCAAACACCCGAAAGAATCAATTGAAAAATGTCATTTTCTCCCATCCGTACCCAAAAATTGCCACCGTTTGGCAATGGCGGCGGATCCTTTTTTAAGATAATCGGTCAATTAATTTTACTTTAATGCCTCAAAGAAACGTATCGTTGTGTCTGAGCGTTACTGATTTACAAGAGAACCTCAACAATAAAGTTTCCGATGCTATTCACAATAGTGGCGTAAAATGGTGTTATTTGTGCTCTCCAATTGTATCTTTCGACACTTTTTTACACGAAATAATATTAGAACCGTTCGTGCGGTGAGATATGACCTCTTATAAAGTGGTGATGTCACCAGTCTTTTGTGAAAATAGGATCCATAGAAATATATGGTCTTAACCCATAAGCTATTTTCGGCAATTTTTTGGATGTCACAAATTGCATTTGTTATATATTCACATATATATTAAAATGAAAAATATTGTCATTAAAAAGTAACTTTTTATATCATAAAACATTTTCATAATCATATTTATATTAAACAATTAATTAATTGTTCGGTAAAAATGAAATTAAACATAACTCATAATAGGATTAAACATAATCCCTAAAATCACTTTTGCATTTCAATGTTTATAATAAAAAATCATTCAAAACGATCATTTGGGTAATGAAATGATAACACAATTAATCCAATAATAGTCACTGAATGCATCTTCAAACTCAAAATGAGAATTTTCATCGGCTTTAATTAACATTTTTAGATATTAAAAGATAAGCGTCGCGCAAACACAATGAATAAAGTCTATTAAAAGAATTTAATTAAAAGAATTAAAAAAGTTGCATATCACTAATGATTTAATTTATTTATAGAATAACACTCAATGATGGTATACTTAAAGCAAACACTCTGCTCTTTAACTAAAACTCTCATTATTATTCAATAGAATCCTAAGGTCTTTAAATTGATTTAATCTCATTTAAATAATGAAAAAACAGTTAAAACCTTATTTAAAGAGAGTTTAGATAAATATCAATTAAATTAAATGATTATTTTGTATAATCATAAATACAATGTAACCCTTTCATTTGTTAACAATACACTTAAACCCCTATAACGTGACCATATTGCGGGAAAGATTTTGTTATAAATTATAATTTATAATATAAGGAGTTTCATGTTAAAGAGGTTGAAAGGTTTATACTTTGTATAACTCAAACTAAAGAATTTGTTTATGTTAAATAGGTTATTCACGCTAGAGGTGGTTCACGTTAGAGGGGTTTATGTGTAACTATTATCAAACCTCATTTCATACAATTTTTTAAAACCCTAATAAAACCCTAATAATATTGAAGAATGTGAAACCCTTTTAAATAAAATATATGTGATTTTAAGAACTTCAATAATAATAATGTTTTCTTAAAATAAGACATTCTGAAGAACCAAATTTGAATCCCTTTCCATTTTATGTTTCATTTTATTAACAGTATAAAGAGAATATAAAGAATATTGTGGATCATGATTGTAACAAATAATTCAGATCATCATAAGCTACTGAATTACACCCTCAGAATAAGAAATGTAACATAAAGTAAAGTTATATAAGCACTTAGTTATTGAGATATTATCTTTTAGAATGAAGAGATATATGATAGTGAAATGATATGATTTTATTATCTGCTTTTAGAATATCACATCATCGTGAGTCGTCCATGATATGGGCCCACATATATATGCACGTTTAAGTATCATTGAAATGCTGTTTCTTAAAGATAATCGTCTTTCAAAAAATTGAATTTTGAGTATTTTTAAAGATGCATTACACTGAAACGATCACCATTATAAGATCAATAAAATATATATTTCTCCATAACAATGTTAAAAGGGTTTTCGCGAAGAAAAAAATCAGTATCATTTGGTCGATGAAATTGAATTATAAACATTATATTCGGGCTCTATTTTCAATCAATAAAATTACAAATTTATAACGTGTCACATGTTTTTATTATGAACAGAAAATAAATGTAAAATTAACCATTTGTGAACTTAATGTGAACTTAAAATGAACTTAAAATAAAACTCTTTTAAAGAAACAGTTATACCATTTGATGATAATCATTTATTGACTCAATAATCCGCGCATCAAAATTTAAAATAACAATTTAAAAACATCTCACATATTATGGTAATTACCATTTATGGGATTGTGACTCAATATATGGGCGTAGAATCGGGAAACGCATTACCATTAAATAAATTGAATGAAAAAGAAAAATAAAAACGAAAGAAGAAAAATGGAAAAAAATTGGGAAAATACGCTAAAAACAAATGTAATTTTCAAGAGGTAAAGAGAATCGTTAACAGAAAATGCTAAAATCGGTTTTTCTGCGACATTTTCTTAACGACAAAAAACACTTTTAATGGGATTTTCTTTTAGCGGCAGATGCATCCGAATGCTTAAATTTAGACCCTCTCATGGGAAATATCGGAAAATTATCAATTCACATGACTCGAGATGATGCGTCGCGGATCATTCATAATCTTGAATTATGTTTCGTGATACCGAAATATACAATCACAATGACTGATTCCAATCATCATGATCAGCATCACAATGATCAGTATTACAATCATCGGTATCACAATCATCGGTATCACAATGATCAGTATCAGTATCACATTACAATCGTGTGCAGCATCATGCTTAAGAGGATCCATCGCATGATCCACAGTATGACACGACATCACCGGTATAATACACACAGTGAAAGGGCCAAAAAAGCAAATGCAACACGACAAACATGCCATGGCAGTGATAGTGATGTGACACAATCCTTCTAACAGCTCATCAGGGATCACTCTCACATGAGGATGCAGAGAGTGCAATGACTGAGCCAATTGAGAATGCCGTTTATAGGAATCACTAAAGAAAAAACTAAAGGAAAGTAAAAGGATCAAAAGAATAAAAAAATAAAATACAAAAGAATCACAAACTTAGAGCCGACAGAACAAATTAGCTCTAAATAATTCTACTATTGGCTGAACAGGAAAATTATATCCAACAATGGACAAATATTGTTCTAAAAAGGAAATTAATTAAAAAATATTTACGCTTTTAAATAAATTGCGTTATGACTTTTGTTATAATAACGTCCATTAATTATTATTATTTCATTTTTATAAAATTAATTTTAAATTATGGGACTCGAATGTCTGGGATATGACGGGACAGTTCCGGTTTGAAGGGTCATGTTGTTCCGGTCAATGTTATTTTCAATTATTTATATTCTCAATTCAATTATCATTATTTTTGAAAAATCATAATTAAGAACAAAAATCAAATGTGAAGAAAGAAATACTTTTAATTCATTAGTTTATACTTTAATAAATTATTATTAATTTTCAGTCTAAAATTTAAGAGATAAAAATAATAAAAACGAATAAATACATAATTTTTTTTAGCTTTTAACTTGAATTGCATACTGTAATTTAATAATAATTGTTAAATAATACAATTGATAAAAAAAATTGCATAAAAGTTATTGGATTTAAATGATTTTTTCCGTTTTATACTTTTTCGTAGTGTTTTATTCTCAATTTCTTTATTTCATTTAAATTTTTTCCGATTTAATTCTTCACGACGTATACAATAATGATAAAAGTTTATTGATAATTTTTCTCTGTATTTTAATTTTCTATCACTGATGCAACTGTACTGTACTGTACTGTACTCACTATATTCTCATAAATGCATATTTGCATATTACAAATATAGAAATGAATGTTTTAGGAATTTGCAATGTCCAATCAATTGTTTTTTAAATATATTTAAGAGTTATTTACTATAAATTACTATAATTTACTATAAATTTTTATAATTCAAAATTAATCAATTTAATCGGGCAAAAAATAAATCGAAAAGAATTTAAAATGAAAAAAAATAATTTATTGGGAATAAACAGTACGGGAATACGTTCATTGAACTTCAATAACTTTCATGCAATTTTTTTATTTAATTCTATTATTTAACAATTATTATTATACTACAGTATGCATTACTTAAAGTAATGCCTTTCTCCGTATAATGATTAAAAAATGTATTAATTAATACTTCAATTTTTAAATTAATATTATTTTGCAAAAATGAATTACTATTAAATTTACTATTAAATTTACTATTAAATTTAAAACATGAAAACATATACCGATGATTGACATTTAAATCAAATAATACATATGTATATACAAATATAGAAAAATAACATAAGTAAACACATAAATGAATATATTGACTCACAAAACATTGTAAATTGAATTAAATCAATAAATTGTCACATCAATCGAAATGAATAGAGTGTGTGTTTTACTCTAAAGTCTAAAGTGTGAATCTCAATTGAATATTTACCAATAACTTAAAAGGGCATTGAAAATAGTGATAACTGAAAAAATCAGAATTTACAATAGCGATTCATGAATCTCTGCAACAGTAATACTGAAGATTGACTGAGTTAAAGAGATTCAATTGAAACGAATTCTTTTTTATTTTATTTCATCGCACACTTCAAAAATGAACTCCGAGTGCAGAAGAAACTGATTCTGAAACCCTAAAGAGTCACGAGTATAACGGTTATATTCGGTTTTCATCAGCAAAAGTTTCAGTTGAGCCTCACTTTTCTGCATCAGCGGCTTCACTCACATTTCGAACGATTTGAGAATTGGGATTAGATTTTTGCGGGAGAATGTACCGTATGTACGTACGGTACGGTAAAACGTATCGCAAAAATGGATCCTTTTAAATTTTAATACATTTTTTTCAGATTGATTTAAGTGATACTATTTTTAACGAATCATATCGGTACTTTACTTTTATCTTTCGCAGCGTAATGCTAATAGAGGAGCGTCAAAAGATAAAAATCAAATTTTCCATTTGTTACGGGCAATCAACTGACTCAGATGTGGACACTTCACCTGTAGACATATCTTTGCTGATGGACGTGAGATTTAATATTAGACCTTTAAAATGTGCCGAATCATATGCCCAAATGAATTGCAATGCAATTTCAGAGGTCTCATATCTAAAATCACTTTTTCATGAGAATGTCTAATGTTCGGCATATCATAGCATTGGGGGAGTTATATATTTCATGGTTCTGTATTAACATAATTTAAGACTTTTTTCGGGGGGAATTTCTTTCGGGAATTTCACTTTACTTCACTTGATTTATTGAAATATAAATTATTAAAAAAATATATATACACATAAACCCCTCTAACGTGAATCCTCTTTAGCGTGAATAACCTCTCTAACGTAAACAAAATCTTGAACCCTAGCCAGATAAACCTTTGGTATTTTAACCTCTCTGACGTGAAATCCTCTCTATAGTAAACAAAAATTTTCGCCGCAATATGGTCACATTAGAGGGGTTTAAGTGTATTTAATTCACAGACAAATAATAAATTAGCTTTTCATAAATGTAATTAAATTATTTAAGCAAAAATGTGATTTTTATAAGAATTTTATGGTATCAAAAAATATATCATAGTAAATGTTTAGAAAAATCAATAATAATTATGTGAAATTATTATTCATAATGATTCAATATGATCATATATAATAATTAATAATCGTATACATCAAAACATAGAGAAATTTTACCATCGGTTGTAAATTAATGCAAATGATTAATCACAATTAAAAATAATTGTTTATAACATTTGTATATTATAATGTACTGACAATGATATTAATGGCGGCACAACAAAAACGGTGCTGAATAAACAAAAAAAGCATAAAAACATACAAAAGTGTAAATAACACTAAATAATAATAGAAAACACTAAAGTTCAAAGTAAATACAGGAATATCAAAGTATATGATACACAGTGATTGTATATGCTGTTTATGCAAAAATCCTTCAGCGGCTTTCTTGAGTGCCGCACTCAATTTTTCACAGTCCTTATACAAAGTGCTAACTTTTGCCGAAAAATCATTTCAGAGTCTAAAAAAATAGTTTTTTTTATGCTCTCAAAACACAGAATACTATTTTAGTACCATTTTTTCCATTAAACGCAATTCATATTCTATGACACCACTGGTGTCACATTGCATTTTGAGTAAAGATGAAATGGTAGAGGAGAAATGAGGAAAGAGTTTATCCCTTTAAAAATCCCGAATATTCTCATATAAATGGAGTCGCATTTTAAATGCAAAATTTTGCGAATTTTCCATTCGTCATCCGTACGATGATCGCGTATTTCTCTTATAAACATCCACAAATAAACCCGACGAACAATAAAGTTACTGGAATATGCTTACGATACATATATTTTGATGGGACCCGTGAAAAATGGTTTTTGAAAGCGCCAAAAATCCCCCCGAAAATGGGGAATATAAGAATTGCTTAACTTTTTGTATACATCATTCAATATATATATTTATATATATATTGGAGAAGATTAAGATTAAGAACTATGAGAGTGACATAAGAACAGAATATCTGCATTCAGATATTGCATCATATGAATCATATCGATGCTTTTGTAATACACTGACATAACACAGAAATATTCAAATGTCTCACTCTTATGATGCAAATCAATGGAGAGATATTACATTACTCATCGTCATCTCCATCCTCATCCGGAGTATCATATTCAATATATAACTTTATATATTGAAAATAGATTTTTCATGAAATATGTAAAAATTCAAAAGTTTTTTTCTGTTTCCCGAAAATGATTTATGTTTTTGTGTGATATTAAATTTCCGATACTTTTTAAAGAATATTCATATCGAAGCGAAATCATTCAAAAGACAAGAAATGTATGAATGCACAAATTTAAATAAATATTACAATATTTGAGTTTTGTAAATCCATTATTTAAATTAATGATAATTTATTGAAAAATAATTATTAATATTGATCTATCTTTAGATTTATTGAAATTGGCAATTATCAATAATATTCAAATTAAAATTAAAAAGTAATCTATCATATTGAAACTATATTCCATGACATTGATGGTCATATTGGAACGGTTGGTCACTCTAATTATAACCAGTTTCAAAACCACTTTATAGTCAATAGTAAAAACTTATTCAAACATTGCAATTAAATAGAATTAAATTTGCTTTAAAATATTAATATTTAAAATATATTATTATTTTCTATTACAAAATCTGTAATTATGAATTTATTATTTTTTGCCACAAAAAATTTTAATTTTTTAAAAATATTTTGGTATAATTCTAGTATTTAAAGAAAACTGTAATAATATTTTATTGATGAAATTTAACTCTTAAATAAACTAGATAATTAAATATTCCTCATCTTGTAAATTTAGTTAACCTCAGATTATGCTAGATTATGTTCGCTTACTTTTAGTTTTTTTTAGTTTTATGTCCACAGATTTTAAAATCACATTTCACTTTTATATGGAAATACATTTCATTTTATGTCCTGTTTTGATATCAGTGAAAGGACAGAAAATGGTTCTATTGTGTATTGTATTGTAAGAAAATAATATAGTTCGTTGATTTTTAAAATTCGATAGATTAATCATTTTTGTCAATTATCGCTTTAATTTAATAGAATTTTATAAAAAATCCAATACTTTGAAATTGCACGGAATTTGATTTCGGGACTCTAGCACAGAATTTACAAAGAACTGTAATAAAATTCCCCATATAAAACATAGGACTTAAATAAACAAAATAATTTGATATTATTGGTTGAACCGTTTTCGGGTGTTGAGATTCATTTTTCTTAATGTTATAGATTATTTAAACTAAACTTTTTTTTAAAATTTGGAACTAATTAAATACAAGTTTTAGTAATACATTTGATATATTCTATAAATGAATATGTTTAATTTATTTTAATTAATCTGAAAATCTTCATAATTAAATTGAATAAATTCCTTTTAAATAAAATCACGTAACAAAACTGACTAAGAATTAGCAAAAGTGTCACATCACCATTTTCTAAACGTGAGTTAAATGAATAAAAATGCATTTTCCTGTTCCAAAAGTCTGATTTCATTTACTTCTTTCATTGAGTCTTAAGTCTGTGCCCGAAAATAAACCCCCCGAATCGACTCTTAATTGCAATCATCCCCAACATTGACAATTTATCGTTCTTAAGGAAACAACACACATATAAAACAACAAAAATCTGACCAAAAACAAGAGCGAGACAATCATTGCGGTGTCGGAACTGTTAATACTATAGAAATACACATCCGTATTGACACAGAGAAAAATAATACTATTAAATTAAACTCATCGATATGATTGGGACCAATAATTTTAATGGTTCCTCTGCCATCGGTAACTTCTGTAAGTAGAGGCATCAGTTTAGTTCCTTACTTGGGTCTTAGGGTAGGGGTTTGAGGCCATAAATAATTAAGGGATCATACATTGAAGCGGATCACAGTGCGATCTTTACTTTTTTGGATCCTAATTGATGAGTTACTTAGTGGTGGACTGATAAAGAACTAAGAGTGAGAGACCGACTCAATGTAGAGGCTGCAAAAAATTGTCCAAAAGAAAAATACACTGACACAATATATGCGCTTTCATTTGGTCCTACGATCGTTTCGTTCGTGTCCCTTCTCTATGTTTGAAAATCCCAACGGACGCTGCACAAATGCAGAGACAGCGTGAGATGGATATGGACATGACTAATTGACAAAGAGTCACACTATACATAAAGGGGATACGCTTTGATAGTTATACGTGTCAAATAAGACGTGCGTTTATTAATATATCATAAATAAAAGTGTAGAAAATTTTATTAATACAAAACATTTGGATTCAGTTCGGTATATATATGAGTATTATTAAATAACATTAGACTAAAAGCAGTTGATTCACGAACAAATTACTGAAACTAAAGGAATTAGTTATTGGGAAACTCTAGTGATGTCTCACAAGAACAGAGCTACAAATGAAATAAGAAAAAAACCAATCTACACACATACTCATTCCGATGAAATGAATTACAACGCAACCACACACTGAGAATCACAAGAGAAGTGTCTGAAGATCTAAAATTAGCTCTTTTCCTGAATTATTAATTTGTTAAGTGTTCTTACGCTAAATCCAATTCTATATTCTATGGTCATTATAATTTGTGTTTCATAATATTATAGATGTTTTCCTTTCAAAAGGTCAAAATGAATGCATCTGTTGTCAATGACAACATTTGCCAATGTAATGATAAATTAAGATCATGAAAAGTTTTCATCTTAAGGCTATCACTATGATTCACTTCTTCTTTTAGGTTCGTTGTACTAAAGGAAAACGAATGCCATAGACACGTCCGGTAAAAAACCTTTATATTGTTATTTGAAACGAGAGTCGTGACAATTTCAGTGCCGCTGCAGATGACAATACAAATACTAAAGGATTAAAAATTAGTTTTGGCCCTTCACTAAAACACTTCACTTAAAATATAAGGTAAAGTAACGCAAAAGTTTAGTATCGGAAAAGAGATTAAAAATAACAACAATAGTATGTTCCGGTATTATAAGTTTAATTTAAAAAAATAAAATACTTTATTTGTTATAATAAAATATTCAATGTGCACATATTGCGGCCTGAAAATGGTAGAAAAATTAAATTAATCTCTATTTAAATGAATTTTTTATTCATTACTTTTATTAATTTATTTTCGAGAAAAGTCATTATTGAAAAGAAATTCATTATAAAAATATGATAAAAAATGATCTTTTTTCATATTTTAGTTGAATTTTTGCATACATATTATGTTTTATATATACGTATAAAGTTCAATATTAAAGCATATGATAAATAACTAAATCTTTTCTCATATTCTTCCATAAGATATTAGAGACCATATTAATTATCATTATATTTATATCAAATTTCACTTTCAATGCTCATATTTTTGTACCGGATTTTTGTATCATAAGCTTATAAAAGTATGACTAAACTTAATAAAGATGGATATTTATGCATTTTTGCGACCATAAAATGGACACAAAAATAATGTTTTTTTCTCAATGAAATACTCTATGGAATAACTTCCTTTAGGACTATGTTAATGGAAGTAAATCATAAAGAATGGACTTAATTGCAATCTTCAGTTTCAATGAAAGAATAATATTTTAATGATTTAGATAGTTTAGTTAACAATTTATTTTATCCTAAATTATGACAGAATAAAATTTTATACTAAACATGAGGCTAGGGTAAGCTACCGGAATAAATTTAAAATCGAGAGTAATCATCATGATATATAAAAATTTTACATAAATTATATTATTAATCATTTTAATAATATTTTAGAATAATAATTTAATATAAAATTTTAATTTGTGTTATCATAAATTTTCAAAAAGTTTTAGAAAAGTTAAGTCTAGAAGTTTTTATGAACTGTAATAAAAATTCCCTTGTAAAATATAAAGTTTATATAAGGAAAATAACTAGTTATTAGTGGTTTCACGATACTTCGGCCTAAATATTTTTTCTCATTCAAAATTTTTATAGAATGACACTATAGAAAACTAAAACATTTTATAAAAAGAACATTAATTAAAATAATTGATTTTCATTATTAAATTTTTGATATAAATTGAATATTAAAATCATAAAATGCAAAAGGAAATAATTTTTGAATTCAAATAATGAAATTAAATTACATAAAATCTTTATTATTAACATAATGAAGTATCTGAATGTGTGTATCCGTAATAATTGAATGATATTGAAATTAAAAACATCGTTGCGAAATTCGCAAAAAAATTATTTTATTTATTTTAACGGTTTTGAGAATTTGTTTAACGGAAATCATACATTAACTTTAAATTTTATAACGTTGTAATTGTCAGTGCAAAACATAGAGATATATTTTTAATATTGTCTGCATTCAATTATTTATATTTTAATAATATTAAAAAACAATAACTTAATACTGATCCAATTTCAGTTTTTGTAAGAATTTAGAAAAAAATGCATAAAAAATAAGTCCAGAATTTTTAAGGAACTGTAATAGAAATTTCTTCATGAAATAAAGTCTTTATATAAAGAAATAGTTAAATATTATTGGTTATAAAACATCATTATGACATTGTCATTTTTAACCATTTATTGCATACCTAATTTTTAAAGAATCACATTTATTAGAAAATCTAAACATTTCTTACAAGTATAAATTAATTTAAATAATTTATTTTTAAAAACAGATATATCTATTCATTATTATAACGTATTACAATTAATTCGGTGAATTGTAATTCGATAATAGTTTAACCTTTATAAGGATTTGAAAAAACAATTCAAATTTTTCGGATTAAATTTTGAAATTAGGAGGTCACCCTATTTACGAACGAAGTACTATGAGATAGTATCGTAGAGTATTACTTATTAAGTTAATACCAAACGGATATAAAAGGATATAAAATTTATACAATGAATGAGTATAATCTCTTTTACGATGTCATATATAATCGTACACTGACCTTTAATATGCAAAAATCTCCATTTATAAAAAATATTCAAATTTCACTTAATTCTTAAGTATGAGACTTCATTTGACTTTTTAAACAGATAATTCAGAACTTATAATTCATAGAATTAAAGTTTAAGAATAAAAATTATTTTTATGTTTTCTTAAATTTATTTTAATATCAAAAGACTTGATTCGCATAAATTACGTGATGATATTCATTTTTCGACTCAATTATATAAAATTTCCCTTTCATAAGAGTAACATTCTTTTCCTCATTTAAGTGATTCAAAAGAATTTTTCTGAAAAAAACTAAAATCTATTTTAAAGCCCTAAAACTTCAACCATTGTACTACTGAAATGACACTTTCGTTCACTGCATTTGAGTTCTGCACAAAAGTAACGATCGAAGAAAAATTCTTTCGGTTTTATATATGCTTTTAACTAAAATTTCGTGAAAATTTTTAAAATTTGAGTAAAAATAGAAAAATTATAAAATATTTATAAGAATTACTAAAAGTATTGAGTTTCATTTTGAAGGAAAACATTAATTATATTATTATGAACAATTTTCTAGAACTCATTTCATTTATTTACAACCCTCACATTTCTATGATAACTTTAATTATGACAATTGTATAATCCAAATAAAAATAATTGTTGCATAATATATGCACATTACACATTAATAAGAGACACTGATCCGTAAGTAGTAAGTATACACATATTTCATTGCTACTGATATATTCCTTCGGTTTTTAGCATTACTGAAGATAAAATATTAATTCATTTATTTATAAATTATGTACCACAATATTACAATAGGTTTGGGTGTGATGATAATAATAGCATTGCATTTAATTAATAATATGCATTACAACAATAGAATAAAGAATAATAAATAATACAATATAATACAGTAATGAGCCCCTATTTTAATGATCGCGCAGAGCAATGAGTTCGACTCTTTAATGTTCCTTAAGGCATTGAAGTGATTAAACAACAAATATCAAAGTTAAATTACAAAATATTTCAAATAATTTATGAGAAATATTAATTCGGATTATTTATTTATGCCGTTTTACTCATTGTTTTATTGCATTAGAGATTATACTACAATAGGGTGGAGTGATAAATAAAAATAGGAGGGGATTAGTATGATGGTCATTGAAGGGACAATGTGATGATAGAGTAAAGTATAAAAGCATTGAGAGTCTATTTATATCTGATATCAGAACTTTCAATGTTTGCGGATCTCTCATAAGAACAATACCATTGAAATAAATACAATGCACATGTACCATAATCCATTCACATGTATGCATGTCCCATCACAATGTCTTCCCTCATCTTTAGACATCGGCATTTGCGAGAGGCACACACAGAGGCGGACATTTCTAAGTGAAAATCAATGTTCAAACACAAAACCATAACATCCATGATATGGTACAGTGTATTATGTTAGAGAAGGAATGCGATACCATAGGCATTGAATCATTCGGAGGGTTTATTTTGTCAATTTAATAATGTTTAATGATTTGTTCATACATAAGTTAATTAAAGTGAAATTCTTTGGATTATTTATGATGGAATAATATAAACGGGAAATATTTGAGTACGAAAATCATCTCATATTATATTAAACCTTCGGTAGAGTACGATCATCTCAAATATCCGAATTATTTTCGCCCTAAAATTTTAAAAGAATTCTGATCCTGGATTTTTGCTTTTATTTGAAGCTTTACTTTTAGGATTAACTTGCATTGTATATGATACAATACTTTTCAAATATCGTTATATTTCCACAAAAACACTCCTTAAATTCTATTGATATTATTATTAGCATCAGTGTATTATAAATTTATAATTTTTAAAAATAAAATTAAATATAATACTTTTTATAATAAAATATTTCCTGATTCTAAATGATATATTGAATTACGTAATTACAAAGAATGGTAAAATAAAATTTACTTATTAAATACATATTTAAGAATTTATTTATTGGATTTTCATTAAAATAAAAAAAAAATTGCATTTGAATTTTGTTATTTTAATGAAAATCCAATTGAATAAAGCAATACAATGGATATACAAAATTAAATAACAAAAGAACTGATATTACAAATCATTTTTATATTAAACTTCACTTTCAATTTATTTCTTTAATGCTTATTATTGGAAAACGGATTAACTAAATCAATATCCTTAACCATAATGTCAAAATGCCAAATCAATTGTATACTCTCGAAAAAAGTTTAATTCTTATACGACTCATTAATCAATGAATCACTTAATATGTTTGTCAAATGTTTCTGCACTCACAGTACATAACTCTTTTCCCTGTAAACCCATTAATATACACGAAAAGACAATTATTTATTGACCATTATCTTTGTGTGTGGGGATATTTGCATTTTTAGTGAGACGATAGTGCCGGAACATTGCATAACACAGTACATTATATTGTAATGAACTCCAATAATGAGCCTAATAAATCTCCGCTGACAAATCTTTTATCAATATAATTTATGAAACAATTGTCAACAGAGGTTCGGTATAATTCTATTTAATTACGTTAATTAACATTATCTATTGAGTTGTGAATAGATAATCGTCACGCGAATGAAGATATTTGTATAAAACAATATAAAAAATGCAAATAATATAAAAACAAATATTTTTTCTAAATTTTTCTTATCTAAATTTATCTATTAATTAAATTTTAAAAATTATAGGGATTTTAAAATTTTTATTTTCTCATTGAAAATGGAATATATATTTTATCATTTGCTAATTAAGTTAATGTTAAAGTTAAAATAAGTCATTTGGTCACTGCCAAAGGGTGATCCTATTGCAACCATTTATGGTCTCATGTGATTTTTTGGATTAATTATCTTATCTCGTGATTGTGGTTCTCTAATTAAGAGGTGAATTATGAGCAGAGCTGCAATTAAGTGGTGCATTTGAGGTCGGAATTGAGCATCAAATTAGTCTAAAGTTATCATATTATTCAGATCCTTTCATATTCTTCCATATTTAATTAATTCACAATTTATTGGGATATTTATTTATAATAAATAATTCAAATGCCAAAAAATATTCTCGTTTTAAGCTTAATGATTTGAGGTTATATTTTTGCAATTAAAAAATATTAAATTCGATAGGAAAAATGTTCTTAAAAATATACAGATTCGCGGCATTATTAAGCATTTAAATTTAAATTTATCAAATTTTGAAGAGAGACTTAATTCGGGACTAAAAATTTTTATTTTTAAAATAAAATATTTATATTTATATTTATCATATTATCATATTACTTTTTATAGCACAATAAAAGACGGTTCATACAATGTTAAAAATGGATTAAAATACTACTTTAAGAGAAAAGTTTAACAAAAAACCGGAGGTCATACAAATAATACGTTAGTCCGTTACTTTTAATATAATTATCTTATTTATAATAATATTGTTATAAATAATAATTTACAAGATCTAAAGAGTAGGGATTAACGTATGACGCATTGTATAGAATAGGGTACAGAGGTGGCCTTGATTTAGTATAATCATATTTACACCCTATGGGATTCACTGCAATGCAATAGTACAGTAAATATGAGGATACAATATTAAGGCCAGCTCTGTATATACATAGTGACCGCATCAAAACAGATCAAATTTTATTTAATGTAAAGTGTGTTCAAAATGTTCTCCATTAAATTTTCAAATGTGAATTGACAATATTGGGGGCCTCACACGGGGATAAACAAAGAAATTCACTTCCGCCAATCGGATCAAACAATTTATTTCTCTCCCTAATTCCTCAGATTCTTTTATAGCAGCGTTTCTCAAGAAACATTTTCACTGCTTTTTCAAAACATGAATCAAAAGGTTATATTGAAATGAAAGGCGACGATTTTAAACATAATTTTCATTAACTAAATTTGAACTATTTTGATGCGGAGATTTTTAAATGGGTCATTCTGTATAATGAGATTATATTAAATTATTTTAAAATGTCCTGACATTTAAAAATTTTTACCAATTTTATGATCCAACTAAGGTGGTGACAATAAATATAAATAATGATCTAAATAGTGTAAACCTTTATATATATAATAAATCTAGAATTTAATTTTATAAAAATATATAAATATTAAAATAAAAAACATTAAACTCATACTTATTTATATCGCATATGATTTTATACCCTTTAAGATGTAACGGAAGTGTTTTCCATTAACATTTGAACATCTCATGTTAACTCTCATATCTCATGACTCATTTCAAACCCACAATAAAAGTCATTGAGTGTCGGTTGAGTCATGTGTATCATTATAAAAATATATAACCCGTGAAAAGTGATATATTTTAAGAGTGTACGAAATTCATTTCATTCACTGTCAATGCCCTCACAGAGCCCAATTAAATCATATATACAATAACCGAAACGCATTAAAACGCACATTAATAATGAATTCAATTATAGTAATGAATAATGTTAAACAATTTAGAAATGCCATTGAAAATGCCATTGAAAATAGCATAAAATAGCATCGTACAACCGAATTAATGGTGAATGAACCGCATTTTTTCTGTAAAAAATAAGGCCCGTCTTTTAAATGAACGACGAACTAAAGAAATTGCGTCAAATTAAAGATCAACTCTAACGTATAAAAGGGTCTGAAATGGTAAATGGTGTGTGATAACCGCTAACTTTGTCTGTAAATTCTTAACTCAACTAAAAAGGGAAGAAAAATTTAAGACGGAAATTCCTTTTGCAGAATCTTTTCACAGGAAATTGACTTTTGTTACTTAAGACTTTCGTACGCTTAAAAGAGTTAAATAGAGTTAAAGACATGTGAAAGACATCGCTTCAACAATGGAAAGGGTTGGATAATGCTGAAAACATGTTTTTAATTGCATGTTAAAGAGAGGATTAATCGATAATACAATGCATGACATGTGATGTTAAAAAAATATATACTCATATTTATCAATTTTTATGTAACATATTATTTAAAAATTATTTAAATAATGAGATGTAATAACATGCAATCTAAAGTTTAGAAATTTCTAGAAAATATCTAGAAATTTAATTTTATATTAAATATATTTTATGAATGAACGCATTATTTTAAATCCTTAAAAAAGTGAAAATGCATTCCCCTCTTTCTAGAATCCCGAAAGTTAGCAAATTTTGAAATTTCTATTCCATGGAATTCCATTACAGGACTCTACCCCTTCCTTTTTTCTCTCCCCTAACCCCTTCTCCTGAATCACTTTTGACTCATTTTATATAAAATTTATTTTTCATAAAATTCTATTTATTTCTATAATTAAAAATAAAATTATAATTGCAAATTATAATTGAGAGTAAACATTTAATATCAAATTTTTACATAAATTGTATCATCAATATTTTTAATAATATTTTAGAATAATAATTTAATATAAAAATTGGAATTCAGTGATCGTAAATTTTGAGAAAAGTTTAGGAAAGTCTAGAATTTTTAATTTAATTTAATTTTTAATAAACTGTAATAGAAATTTCATTGTAAAATACATAATTTATATACGAAAAATAACTATATGTTAATGGTCTTAAGCGTAGAGCAATTAATTAATTTTTTTCTCATTTAGAATTTTCATAAAATCACAATTACAATAATTGTAATTATTTTTAATTTGAAATTTGAGTGTATTATTAACGGGAAATTAATTGCCATTAATAATGTCATAGTCATTACAGTTATTTGTGATATGACAAAACGATTTTGATTGTGTCACACGCACCGAACATACTAAAGACACATGAAACATACACTTAACACAGTTAATTTCTCATAATGTTAGTGCATTGATGATGCAACTTTCATAAAGTTGTTCATCATGTATCAACTATAAGAGTCCGAAAGTCATACTCAACTATTATGTCAGGAGTCTAATAATACTCTTTTTCAAACAGGGATTGGGATGTCACACAAATTATATAACAGCTCAACCATCATATGGCGGCGATGATGGTGATGATGATGATGCGACCGAAACAATTATTGATTGTCAATTGAATGTATCGCTATGGGATATCATTTTAACATCATAAAGAGGAGGATTGTGAGTGTCTGTGTCTGTATGTAACACATTTTTCATGACAATACAATACTCATACTCAATATATAAAAAAACATGAAAAATCACTAAAAATCAAAAACGTCACTCAAATGATAATATAACGTTTCCAATTGACATGAAAATTTATAAGAATTCCGAACCTTTCACTTTAAATAAAGAAATAGCATAACATAATGCAATTTTTGCGCTATAAAATTCTTTGGATGTTTCCTGTGATTTGTCATTATCATATGTATTTTTTGAAGAGCATTTCCGTATCCCCATAATTTTTTTCAATACTTTTCACCTTTTTTGGTGCTCTCATTACATTGTACAGTGAAATTCATTCATCGATGCCATTCCAAACGTATCATCATCTCACTCTTCAGCGGCATCGATAAATGAATGAATCTGTATTAAGTATTCAGCGTCATGATAACGATACATTATATAATATACAAAATGCAGCATATTTTTAGTGATACGATGCAAATTAGAGCGTGAAGATGATGATGATATCGAGTGACTGCGAAAATATGTAAAAATACTATAATATGATAGTCGTATAAAAGTGAATGATAAGTTTAAAATCTAAATCCACATTTTTCTTTTGGGACTTTCGGTCTGTTGTATTAAACAATTTTTACATATATTTATGGATATACCAAAAAATTCATAAGCATTTTCATCATTTAGTACCGCATACATTTTAAATAAAGATTCATGAGGTGATAATAAATTTCATGACCCTATGAAAAGGATATTTTCAGGACTCAAAAAGTAATATATTTCGTGAATAATAATTTAAGATTCTGTTATGGAACAGCAAAGTTTATGAGCATCTTTAGTGGGGTCATATTTTTAAATCTAATTTATAATGAATTTTTAGAATATTTTATTTTAAAAATATTCTGTTTTTAAAAATAAAAATATTTAAGAGATTTTAATTAAAATCATTAACGAACAAATTTATACGAAACTCTAAACATTCTCTGAATATTTTCTTCATTTTTGTTAAATATATCATTGTCAAATGTAATATTAA
>LBFL01008813.1:0-10116 GCA_000988845.1 Hypochthonius rufulus
TTCCAAACATAAGAAGAGAATTATGGAATAAAAAGATCGACAAATTTTATAGAAATAACTTTAGAAACTAAGCCTCCAGACGATGAACTAACTATAACTGTTAATGAAATAATTGATGAAATAAATGAAAATGACGATGAAGTTACCTACAATCAAAAACAAAAACCATCAAAGAGACAAAAGAAGAAAAAAGGTTATAAAAACTATAATCAACTAATTGAAGATATGAAAATGTAGTGGATAATCCAATTGATGCATCCTATTTTTAGGCAATAGCGGTGAGAGCAATTGAAGCACCCCCCACAGCCCCTTTTTGAACCCTTGTCGCTTTGATTTTTATCTTGAAGTTTGCATTTATGAGTGTTGATTTTAATCGATTCGTAATTTTATCTATCTCGAGTTTCTTCTAATAATTGTTTCGCGTGATTTTTTAGAATATTAAACTAGTGAAGGTTATCATATGAATCTTCTTTCATTAAAATAAGGAAAATAATTACTAGTTGTATATATATATACACAAAAAATATTGTATAAGAAATTTCTAAATTATAATTATCACATTATTCTTAAGGAAATTAAGGTGAGAGAAACATGAAAATGGAAATTCAATAGACATTAATTAGCATACTTGTGAAATGAACAGAGATTGTAGTTGGTATCCTTGGTTCCTTTTTAAATTCGCAGTAAATCGAACGACATAACAAAAATTGCGAATGCTAATAATTTGTTAGAAGAATCGGAGATTGATTTATCTAAAAATTTAGAAGAACGTAATACTGTACCAGACATTGACTTATCATTATATGCGGTGGAACAAGAAAAGAATAGGATCACATCAAGATGAAAGAGAACCTACATGGCATATAAGACTCCGATATTGGACAATTGTTTTGAACACACTCTGGCTAACCAGATGTTTGTTTTCATTGTATTACGCTAAAGATAAAGAAGTGAGTGAGATCTTGGGCAAATATCTGGGTGACGTCACTTTGTTTTGGCCATCAGTGAGATTACACATAAATCTTGTTGTCAGAGTTAAGTTAAATTAAAGTTCGATGTTAATATATTGTTGGTGTTATGGTAAATTTTGCTTTTATAAAGACACAGAATTTCAAAGAAATAAGATTAAAAGAGTAGAGAACTTTTGAGATAAACAACAAACGCAAACGGAACAATATGGGATCATATTTTATTAGCTTTTTGATTTCAACATTGAGTTAAAAGCTTATCTATCTTTTTATAACTATTGCACCAAATATGGGAAATATGTTAAAGTGAACAGCTATTCCAATCTCTGTTTGAAGAACAATTGTAAACTGAACGGGTTTCTATAGAAAATGATTATTACCTATGGAGTTTATGAAATTATGTTGCATTTTGTTGTAGTTAATAAGGGTAACTATTATTTTAACGTTGTTTTTTCGTTGTTCGTCTGAAGAAAATAAAGGCGTTCGTAAACCGTTTTCAAGTTTTTGGGATCTCTGGTAAGCGTAGTATAGTTCATGAAAGTAAGATTTGTCGAGAGAAAAATACTAAGAAAGTAGTTAATCGTTATCGTTAATCGTTACACTACTGTAAACTGCAGTTTTCTTACTCTAATTTTTAGAGGGTAGAATGTCAAAGCAGGGAAAGGACCTTATTTTTGGACAAAGCCCAAAAGGAGAGCTTCGTTATGATCCTGACGCAGGCTATTCAAATGGGGAGGTCGAATACATACCTGATGAAAACCTACAGGATGAAGCCAGAGACAGGGAGGAATTTCAAGAAAAAATTGTCCAAATTAATCAATACAATTCCAATCTGGTGGATGCACAAGAAGGTTTGCCACAGATGGGAATACATCATTCTTTCATGGTAAGTCCATTTTTATTTTTTATCACATTCATTATCAACATAACCATGAAAACTTGCTACAGATAATCGAGACTGACAAGGCATACTATTCACTGGAGAAGGATGGCAGCGGCGTTACAATGCAACGAAGCACTAATGAGGAGGACGTTCTCAATAACAAACTGGGGAAAGAGAGATCCGGTGTGACACATATTCCGAGCCGCACTATTGAAGATCCGGATTTACAAATGAAAGATGTGCTGGATACGATGTATGAAAATGACGAGCTTAACAAGCCTTACAATGCGAGGAATACGTGCCAACATTTTGCAAAAAACATGCATGAAGCCATAATTAAAAAGGTAGAAGAAAAAAAGGAAAACATATAGGAAAACATATTTGATAAATACAGGAATGTTATCTAAATTCAAAATTAATAATTTATAAATCCATTAGTATTTTATTTTAAAAATGTGTGTTTAGGATTTATGAATTAATTAAATTTTTTTTGGGTTTTTTAATCTATTGTGAGAATCCATTTTTTAAAATTACGTCATTGTTACGTGTAAATTAGTTAAACAAGTTTTTAAGTTATGAATTCAATTGCATCATCTCCATCATTCACCTTTACTGAGTCAACAGTTACAGGTAAGTAAGCTACATAAAAACATAACCACGATTATCTCATTCAATTGTCTCTCCAATCTTTATCCAATAACCACCGCATGCGTTTCTCAAGTCCGCGTAACTTGAAAGAGCGTTACACAAACTATAATCCTTACATCTCTTAGTACAACTATCCATTGTTTATTCTAAACACATAGCCTGAATTTGCGTGTTTACTCTACAAGCAGTATGAGTAATTTTAAAATCAGCACAGTAAGTAGGGTAAGTTTTGTTCCTTAGGTCATGGTTTGTTATAGGTCTAATTAGAGTGTATTTCTGTTGATAAGCGGTAATTAGAGTTGATAAAAAAAAACTAAGAGCATTAAGAGGATCATTTTTGCTTAGTTTGTTAGTGTAATCATTAACTATTTCACCCTATACAATATGATTATTGATTTAAGAAGTACGATTGAAGTACGAGGTCGTAAGCTTCAGAAAATGGCGGTTAAAGATCACTCTGAAAGCTTTAAAAAATGGGTGTTTCTGTAATGCTTTTGCTTGAAATTAATTGGAAATGAGGGTTTTGTGGTTGGATTTCTGGGCCTCGTAGACTCGTACTTTTAGGTACGAGCAAGTACGAGGGTTTAAAATGTCAAAATTTGGAGTCTTCCGACGGATTGCTTAAAAATGAGTGTTTTTGTATTATTTTGGACAAAAATCGGTGGAAATGAGGGGGTTTTGACTGGATTTTCTGTGGGTCGTAGAACTCGTACTTTTGGACGTCCCAGCATTTTCCATTGATTTTTGGGTTCATATTAGCTGTTTTTGTGAGTCTTTATGTTATCTCTGCAAGCTTTATCATTTTTATTTCATGCAAATTCTGCTTTTTTATGAATTTTAGAGGGGTACGAAAAGTACGAACTCATACTGTCACAGAATATCAATAGTAAAATATGATGATTTTAGGTGAATTTCTGAAGCTTTTTAACTTAAATTCCATATTAAACGATATAAAAATTTCAATTTTTGGTGTTTTTATTACTGGTTTTAGAGGGGTACGAAAAGTACGAGCTCGTACTGTCCCAGACTCCCCATATATACACTACTAACACTGCCGATAGGAGTTAAGATAATATTTAACGAATGAAAGGGTAATGCACCGCACAATTAGACTTTACAATTATTTTTATTTAATTATAGCCCTACGCACAAACCTTTGCTCCGTCTTACACAAATTATGTACAATAATACACGAATATATGATCTGACGTCGGTTATGTGAGACAGCGCTAAGATTTATGCGTATGGCTATATTGACGTTACACATAGATGTGTTTTTCTAACTATGGAAGTCCACGATCTGTTATGAACAGTTTGACATTTAATATTAATGAATAAAATGCCAGGAATCGAACTAGTATTTCACTATTGACTTGCGTTAACCCATTAGCCCACTCTCATGGTCAATCAGCATATAGCTTAAACGCGTATTTATAGTCGTAGATTTTGTATCAAACTTTTACCTTAGTTTTAACTATGATTCCATACTAATCAGTAGCTAAGATTTGTCACTTTTTATAATTGCCTAAAGAATTGATTTTGCGAGGGTTGTCGTACGATACCGTACGGGGGACACTCCCTTTGACCTTGAAATTGACCAGCCGCGTTATTAATTTAGTTATATTTTATTCATTTATTGAGATGCATCTTTACGCTATCGAATTCAGTACACATCTGCATCTGAGGGTCTAAATTCAGGGTCAGGTAAAGGTATAGAATCAGAGATAAGAAATATCATTATGAATAATAATAGTAATGAAATATGAGAAGTAATTTTTAGGGAGTCATAAGGTTAAACCCTTGCAATTTATTAACCTTACATGTCCAACTGTTTACAACAGATCGTGGTCTTCCATTGTAAGAGGAACACAAACATAGACTAACTTGTATATACAGGTGAGGAGAGTAAGTGGTACAGCTATTAGCAAAAAGGCATGTAGACCGATAACTAAAATTAATATCATTTCCTTATTGAATATTTATTTTATTTATTTATTCCTATCAATTTTACCATAAAATTTAATTTTTTAAAATTAAAGGTCAACATTATAGCTGTACAAGCATTTCAATATTCCGTTGCTTATCTCTTTCTATTGGTTAAAATTATGACTCAGAAAATTTACTGACATAATGATTAAAAAATGATAAGAGATTCACAAATTAATATTAAAAATATAAGTAAATAGATTGCTTTCAAAACATAGCTCTTTTATTAATTTTCTCAATTATAATTTACAATATAAAAACAAATAATTGAATTTTATTGAATTTAGATTTGAATGTAAAAATATATATAAATTGAACGATGAAACTATCAAATGAAAGTAATTTTTTTCATTTATTGAAAATGTATCAAATATAATATTTTAGTGCATGTTTTATATCATTTTCAACTCTGAGATATTAAGAAATTGAGATATTTTCTCATTAAACTCATGCTAAAATTTAATAAGAACATATTAGATATCAAAATTGATAAGAAATAGATGTTATTTTACTTATAAGTTAAACCGGGTATTTTTTGCAATGACTGTAAATAATTAATAATAATTAATAATTTATAACACGGATAAATAAGGTAAGTGCTCCTCCGTTCTCTCCACAGCAATACTTATTGTTAGATTCTGAATCCACTAATCGATGCTTTGCATAGACCAAATCACTTTTTTCATGACTTTATTGAGCGTTAATCAAATTATATATTTATATTTTATTAATGAAGCAAAAGCTTTCCGCTATAGTTATTGTTGCAAATCGATGAAAGATATAATGGTAAATCACAGGTTTTATATTTATGCATTTAAATTTGTTATCCGCGTATAAAATATGTCAGCACATGCATTTGCGCACATTAATGTTCAAATGTATTGATACCGATTATATGTGATAAACATTTTAGGATTTACGGGGTATTCCAAATAAATATCTGTGTAAAGCATAGTATTTTTTACTTTATATAATTAGAGCATCTCAATTTTTGGAAAAAAAATGTGACAAAAATAACGTCTTAAAAAATTTAAATAAGCATTATAATACAAATTTATAATCACATTAATGAAATTATATATCTATGCAATTAATTTTCCTTTTTACAAGCCTATATATGTTGATTTTCATAAGCAAAAATAAGCAACAGAACATGAATTTTTTTCATGTAATGGTCAGATTCAGACACATCCCAACGGGGAAAAAATATCTTTGAGATGCTCTGTATATATATATTTATACATATATATATATTTTTTTTAAAAATCACAGAAATTAACATTAATGGGGTCATGAGTTTTGAGGAAAAAACTCGTGAAAAAGAAATTCTCTTTCGCAATGAGAAAGAAAATGATTGACATCGCTTATAAATTATTTAAATGCTTCTATTTTAGGCTATTATAATATTTAACATAATTTAATTTAATTTAAGTTTAAAACGTTAAAACACTGATTTCATATTTAATTATTAATTACTAAATTACTTTTATTATAAACGAAATTCTATAACTTAAAAATCTCCTTATTATGAACATAAAATTTGAACCTCAATATGTTTAATCTGTGTAATACATAATGACAAAAATAGATGCCATTAACAGTTGTGCTAATATATTATTATAGCACTTTAGTGTAATCGTTTTTATTAAACCTCAGCATTTAATTAAAAATAATTAGAAAATACAACCAATTTCATAACATTTAACTAAAACTAAGAATAAATGGAAAAATTGACAAAAGGTATATACTAAAATAATAAAATAAATTTAACCAGAGTTTAAGATTAAATGTTTAAATAAAATAAAATATTTATCATTAATCAAAAATTTGATAATATTGTGACGTTTTAAATGAAAAACATGTCTTGTCTCAAAAGTTTCACAAATCATTTATGTATAAAATTAATTATAAATAAATAAATAAATAATAAAATTATAGACTAATTTTTTGGCATTATATTAACTTATTATTAGCTATTATTCGGATTTCCTAACAATTTTTAAATTTTGTACTAAACTAACGCTAGTAAATTATTATTTTATACGTTTTGCCATGAATCAAATGTACATTTCAATACTAAAGACTGAATTCAATTAATTATCACCAGACATTAACCAGAATATTAAAGATTAACATGCAAAGCTTGGGATACATATTCATTTATATTATACTTTAGATCATAAATTTTCTAAATGGTCTATTATTGGGATTAAATGACCAGCATTTGAGCATAACATAATCATATATATTTTGTTGACAATCATTAGGTTTTTGTAGACGATAACCGTGACCGGTATTGGTACGTTGATTAATCTTTGACCCAATTTTCTGTCAAAATAACCTATTTCATTAGTTATTTAAAACACTTCCTAAAGATTACAATGGTATCTTCCTCTTAAGCTAAATCACAGTGTTCGTACGTCAATTGAACAGAAATGTAATTTGTTTTACCGATATTTTTTAAAGCGATATGTTTGCACAATTTTGCTTAATAACTATATTAAAATTAATTAAAATTCAATTAAATTTATTAATTTGTGTATAAACATGAGAATAAATTTTAATATTTTCAATTTCTTAACATTTAATATGAAAATCGATTTCAAATTTGATACTTCATAGGGTCGCTAATACTTATATCTACTGTACTTATGTAACATAAACATACTATACTCGAGCTCTATTTATATGTCCCTACTTTTATGTTTTTTATGTCCCGTGTCTTTGGGAACGTAATTGCCTTGTATATAAATGATGCTAATGATGCTTCGATTTGAGTCCGCTCACTTTTACGTACGTTTTACATTTATGTCTTGCATTTTTAAAACCTGATTACATTTCTATAGTAACGTAACGTAGATTCATGTCCTCTTATGTATTTTGTTAAAAACGATTATATAGACACATATAAAAACTTTTTCAAAACTCAGAAAAAACTAATCATTAATCTAAAAAATACTTAAACATTCAAAAATAATAAATTACTTCTAAAATTTTTTTTACCATTAATTTTATATTATAAATCGTATTCTCAATAATTAATTGATTTTCAATGAGGTTTTGTCTTTTTTACATTTGTCCAGTTTTCTGGGCTCGTCGAGGAAGATAAATAACTAGGTGGATAGATAGACTTGAGAGGAATTCTAAAATATTTGTTATTATGGAGTAATTTTCGTAACAATTTGAAATTGCATACGTTTCAGATGTAATAATTTATTAACGTTAGATTATTAATGCTAGATATAATGTTGCAAAAGAAGGATGAAAATGAGTCTATGGGATTCTGCCTATAGGGGCCACCGGGTTCTAATAATATATTCTTATAAAGGACATTAAACTTATCAAAAGTGTCAATGGGCCCACCTCCCTAAGACTTATAGTTTTTGAGATAGATGGTGTTAAAGTTTAAAAAATTTCATATAGAAAATGTAAAATTTGAGATTTTTTGGTAAAATATTCAACATTTTTGAGTGTATTTATTATAATTTTATTAGTGATAAGCGAAAGTATGATAATGAAAAACATTCTAAGAAAGATGGCGCTTAAAATTGGAATTATTTTAAAAATATTAAGTTTTCCGTTGTAATTTATGTTTAAACTGCGTTATTTATGGTAATTTTCGTATATATATGCAATATATTTTTGTTCTATATTCGAATAAATAAAATAATCAAATTTAAAAAAATTATCGGTTCATCGGTTTATAACGAGTTGTCGGTTCATTGTTGAAGTCCGCAATTGACATCTAAAACAATGTTTCCGGCAATTCTATAAGGTTTGGCCCAACAAGTCCCTCCGCCATATGATTATAGACTTTAGAATTGCTTCGGCAATTCTAAATGTCTTTCATCCTATGATGCATACGGCGGATGGATTTGAGAAATCCCTATTAATTAAGTCACGGATCAACCAATCGAACCCACTCGCAGCCTTTGTCGCCGCCGAAAACCTAAATCGCAAATCTGATCATTGGATGTCAATCGATGAGGCCTCTGAAGAAATTCTTGAGTTCCCTCGATTGACAGAAGCAGATTTGCGATTAATCACATTGGGTCACTATCAGCTGAGACAAGCTCGGTCCTATTTTGCCGAGCATGTCAAGACCAATGGAGCGTATGAGGTCTAAGTATTTCAACATCAAGGACCAATACGACGCTCCTTTGGTCTATCAGCTGGTGACCAAATATATATTTAAAAAATATATGATAGGCAGGGTTTGGCAATGTTCTTTAATCTGGAGTTATATGAGGTTGTATAAGTCACACTGTTATAAATTAGTATCTAAAATTGTAATATTTAAGTGAAAATGTCATTACGGCATTAGTATGTCATTGCAATTTTTATGTTCAGATTTTATTGCGAGCATTGCACAGGAACGGAATTTATTTCATCGTTTGATTTTACAAACAAAACTTGTAAAATTGATTGTCGTTATATAAATTATTATTATTAAAATATTTGAGAGTATGTGTGGCTATAGAACATTGTTGCAAATGTTGAGTTGAAACTGAAAACTTAATTGTTGCAAGAACTTTACAAAATTTATTTTTTACGACAATATTTTCTTTAATCTTAATTGTGACACAGAAATACTGGTCTAAAACACCGGACTATTCACTCGTATATATTAAATGAAAAATTCTTATAAATAATTAAAATATACAATGTAAATGATTTGTAAAAATATAGAACATGATCCTTTACTAAACAATGATATGTGCAAAAACTTCTCATACACTTTTAATGGGATTATGTGCGATCTGCTAAAAAAAAGACTAAAATTTATCAGTTTTAATGAGTATTTGACAAGAGGGAACAGACCGAATATTATTCCAAATTTTCTGGGGGATCCCGATTTTCCAAAATTCTGGGGGAGAAGTCGCACCCTACCCAAACTTGCCGAATACTGATGGGAATGTAAAACAAATAATAGAAACTCAAAAACAACAATTAGTATAACAAATCAATTATTTGTGATTCATTAATTTTTACATAAATATGCATATGAGAAGTACGACTATTAAATCATAATGAAATTATGTGCTTAATTGATCACAAAGCTGGAAAAGGAAGTTCTATCAATTTATCATGTTTTTTCAATTTTTATTGGAAACTATTCCTAAGATCCTATAGAATATCATATCAGATTTTCAGAATGTCATTCTACGGAAGAATTTAGTTTAAATTGGAAATTCCAAATTTATTTTCCGTTATTTCAGTGGCATTCTGATCTTTAAAAGAGCAAATATCATAATGCTAATGTATTGTATTATTGACTGTGTAAATTATAAAAAATGAACTTTTTATTTACTGTAAAGTCCGTTGAACAAAAATTGAGAAACTCGAAGTGGTCTAACATTTTACTCGACGGTCAAATTTTATTAAATGTTAATTCAAATGTTATTTACATTACTATTCTTTAAAATTCAAAATATTCCGGTGATTAAATTTGTTCCAATTTTTATAAATTAATTGTTGTAGTAGGCTCAGCGGAGATTTATGAAATGACTATGATTTTTACGTTATTTTCTCTTAAATTTCCTGGTTCTTACTATTTAAGGGCTCGATTAGTTTTTTCTTATTCTCTAGTCTATAATCGATAATTTACAATATGTATCATATGGGATTGCT
>LBFL01008817.1:2525-15394 GCA_000988845.1 Hypochthonius rufulus
TACATTTTCAACTTTGAGTTAAGCATTTCCATTGAAATGACACATCACACGTGACTAAAGAACTGTTCTGATATTATAAATCAATTAATGGTAAACATTAACGACGATCGTATTTATTATAGAAAAACGTTTTGATACTTATGATTTATAAAATCCAATTATTAATACATTAAATTAGATTATATTAATGTGTGTGACACATTTATTATCATTTCATATTAAAAATGTTTATTTCACACACAGAGATCGATCATTGTTTGTAACATCCTTCAGTTTAACTCAATAATACTGCAAATCTAATGGTTTTGAGTGTTTACCATTACCATTGTTATACCCCCATACACAGCCCCATCCGTATTCAGTCAAAATACATATATATATATATATATATGTATTTGTTATGGAAAAGTATGGGAAAAGGTGTTTAACACCCCTTCACGTGTTCATATAAAGACCAAAACAAATGACGAAATTCACATCAAACGTGACGTAATACAACATTTACATTGCATCAATCGGGGGGTATATTCTCATTTTCGATTATAATTTTAAATTAATTCATTTATAAAACTTAATATTTATTTTAATCGCGTCTAATATTTGATTAATAATTATTTTGATTTTCGTTTTACAAATTTAGATATTAATTTACATATAAAAATATCAATAAATTTGTTAAATGAACGCAATAGTGTAACGATCCCCATATATGGAGGTAAATAGAGGCGGTCAGAGGCGGTTTTATTTTGAGCATTCTTTTGACACGGATTGGTCTGTCATAAGTGTGATTTGATGTGAAAATGGCACATATGTTAGTGATAACATATCCCATATACATTAACAATAACACCACCATATTAAATTGAAATGTGACAATATATTTATGTTTTTCAATTATATTTTAAGTGAACATCACTGATGTCGCCATAACCAATGATAATTAATTGTATGAGTACAGTGATATGTGATTAATTATGTGAAATTTGTTTGAATAAACATGAATATGATTCTTTTGACATATCGAAGATTTAGTCCCATTTGTGTAACGCTTATAATGGTATTTATGTTATTGATTACTGTCAACTCATGTGATGTGATCACTGAATAAAGAAGTAAAACATACACACACCATACTCATATTTACTTCGAAAATATATATATTTTTGTGAATTTTGAATATGCAAAAAGTGAATAATTGTATTGAATGATATTATACGTGTGAAATTTAATGGTATACTAAAATCGGATCATTTTGTATAATATATTTTTGATGATTGAAATACTGTATTAATGTGTATTTCAATGTAAATCCATGTAAATCTATGAGCGTATATAATAATTTTGGCATTGGTTATTGCATCTCAAGGAAATAAAAGGACAATTCAAGGACTTTATAATACTAAAGTGTGGCAAAAGTCAGCTGATAATGTATTTTAAGTGATGCCATTTTAAGAAAAGGGTGAGTCTTATGTTTATTATTTATGCATAATTATAATATATATATTTATATCACTGTAAATGTAATATCATTAAATAGTTTAATTCGTTAATTACAAATGATGTGTCAATTTAGGTATTAATTGAGTAATTTTTTCTGTTTTCTCAGTCATTACTGATGCTTTCATTTTCATTGAATTTCTTTTTTACATTAATGATTATAATTTTTTCATAATAAATGTGACAATAGATAAGTATTTATGTTTTTTGTGTTCACTCAAAAATAAGGTCATTTCAGGCGAAAGCGGAGATCACTGAAGCGTTACACAAGTATTGTATTAATATATGGGTTAAACACTTGAAAAATGTTACTTTTCAAATCATTATGAATATATGGGTCTAAAGCAAAAGTTGTTAAACGTGTATATACACATACATATACACATATATAAATGTGTGTCCATTTGTTGTGCCCCCAATTTTTTTCTCATATTTATTTATATGTATCGGTACCGCTTTTTCCTCACCCCTCTGTGTGTGGTGTGTTTTCCTTCCGTGTTCTGTGTTCGGTTATATTATTCTGCCCCCGAAAAACCCGAAAAATTCATTTAAAATCTCATCTAATAAATGGACCAAAACTTTTAGCCCAAAAGTAAATAAACGAAACAAAAAAAGGGGGACATTTGAGTTGAAAGAGTTTTGAAACAATTTTCATCATTATCGTTATGGGGTTTAAGAATTTTAAAGTTCACGATATTTTATTATATTCTTTTGTAAATAATTGCAAATTTTTCCTCATTTTTAAGTGACAAATTTCGTTACGATTAATTAAGGAAAAATCATTATTTAAATTATCGAATAGAAATTTAAGACTTTCCTAATGATATGCATTTCGATGTATGAAATATTTACGTATATATATGTACAATTCAATGGTTAAGTGATTAATTAATAATTATTAACCGATACTATTGCATTCTATAATCTTCACGATAGTAACAAATGTTTAATTGGGTCAATGCCTTTCGAACATATGTTGAAGTTATGGGAGTTTAATAGGATATGTATATTTATATTTAGATGTTTAAGTTTAACAATTATCATCCCATCATATCAATTAAGTTTAAGCCTAAACTACAAATGACTGAAGATTATCATTAACATAACATATGAACCCCCATTATGTATAAGACTAAAGGAGTAGATAATAATGAATTGAGTTGAAAGGTCTTATTACAATGTACTTGAATTGCATATGATATTTCCTTTATTTTTTGATATTCAATATCCATTATCAGAACCTCTGACTCTGAAACTTCTCAAATGTATCACTATAGTATGATGATTGTTTCGGAGAAATATATTTTCATGCAAATAATGGTGATATTAATATTCCTTATTCATGCTTAGATAGTTCTATATAAAGGGATGTAATCTAATCATAGTAATAATTATAAAAATTTGATGATCTCTGCAGGAATATGTTTCAAGAGGATTTTATTGAACATTCATTTTAAACCATCGCTATATTCTATCGTTAGTTGTGAAGAGAGTGCCAACAGATGATTATACCATTTGCGATCTCTTTTTAAAGAGCGTTTCACTCATACAAAGAACCTAAAAGTACAACATTTTTGGATTTCACAAATATTTCTAACAGAAGTGGAGAATTCATATTTAAATAACCATTTATTTACGGTGATTTCATTGGATCCGAAGGGTTTCGATTCACCGAAACTTGGAATGGTCGAACTTAGTACATGTACAGGTGTCACATCGAATCAACAAAACGGTATTATTATTAAATTACTTAATGTTACTTAATATCTCTGAGTCATTAAACAAATTAATCACGTGATTACGTTATCATACTTATGATTTTGTAATTACGTGAATGGTATAATCATGCATATATCACAACACCATGGATTGTCCATGGATTGTCCATGAGGAAGTATGGTGAATACCATTTATTGGTAAACATATGTTTTCAATTTGTTGTTCATAAAAACAGTTAACGTCTGACATAACCACGGATATAATAATTGGATTATCTGTAAACAAATTATATACTTGAATAAGTTAAATGGAGTTTAACGGGAATCGTAATAATGATAATTGCTTATTTAAGCATAACCGTTTGTATATGTATGGTGTGAGTCTATTTAAGTCATTTCAATGATTTCCGTGATTTAAAAATGACATCGAAAGTGTGTCGATGAAAACACGAATGTGAAATGTAAACGTTGTCATTGTATGGGTTCAGATTCAATAAATTTTTATCTTTAAATGTCAGATTAACTCTCATTATCGATCAATTTTTATTCGGTATTCATTTTCATATATATTTTCATATATTTTTACATTCATTATGTTTTATTTTTTATCTCAGAATTATCTCTTAATGTATGACTTTTGATTAAAGTCCCGTGATTCTAAAGATGCAGTTCCACTTATTTTACGTCATAATGTCGTACAATTGTGTCCATTAATGCCTATTAAATTACTTAAATTTATTCACTTATTGATGTACCACATAATTGAGAATATTTATTTTTAAAAATAAATGTACAGTCATTGTGTTGATTTTTCCCTTTCATTTGATATAAATTAAATTCTCATACCCATAAACTAATCGTTGGACTAATAATTTGTGAGTCCCCAAAACCCGTTTACCTTCGACAATATAACAGGTGAAACAACAATGAGAATTGCAGAGCCTCACATTCCTCTTATCTTAAACATGCATTTGTCATTGACTCACAAAGGATACTGTTGCTGATGCTGATCAATTTTTTGCCCGATCCTTTAAGTGGAAAATGTGAAGGACATTCCGACACCACTTAACTGTACATACTCAAACATAGACCATTTGAACCTTTTGTATAAGAAAAAAGTTTTTTTTAAAAATATTTTATCACAAAAATAAAAACATAAACATATGAATTGATGTGTTTTACTAATGATAAGTTTTGGCATATTTAGGGATTCACGGACAATACCAATCATCTTCGAGTACAGATGTTGCAGTTGCATCCGCAGCATCATTATCACAAGAATCTGAACCGATTATTAATGCGGCAGACATTAATGCATTTCTTTCAAAATTGCATCAGCAGCAACAACAAATAATGGCGCTTCAGAACGATCAATTGTCATATGAAGTGCATCATCAGATAAATAATTTTAATAGTCACGGAATAAATCTGTGGATTGATACGAATGAAAACATACGAAATCAAAATCAAAGTAAATTATCAGTAAATCTTTCAGCACTGAAACACGATCATCCGTTAATTGCCTCCGCAGTCGACAATAACAGGACCAACAGTGGCTTATGTCCGAGTGAAGGTATTTTAATAGCGTCACTCCCTCCGTCGACACCATTAATGGTGACACAAACAGCACAATGGCAGTGTGATTCATCGTTAACATCAGAGATGAATAATCCCAATAATATTAACCGTAATAAACCAATATGTTTGCCTTACGGATACTATTATGATGATAGTAAAGTTCAGGGACAGACTCATTTCGTTCCGAATGTTCCGACCGATTTTGAAGCATCCGCATTAACGAATTGTAATTACGAAGATTTGATGTTTGATGATGGGATATGTTCGGTTAACAATTATAACGAATGCATTTACGACATACATCATTACTGTTCTTCCCCATACTCTACTGACTCGAATGTCAACATTGAAAGTGTGTTTCAGGTTGACTCTGCTGACCTCAAAAGTGGTCCGACTCTGGCCCAATTGAACTCTAACCTAACGAATGACATTTGGGATTCCCTCGATTTGGATGATTTGATTAACAGTGCTCAACACAAGTATAAGAGACCTCCAACAATGCACCGATCCATGAGCATGCCTCTCAATGACATTCGGTGTCTCCCCTCAAATTCGGGCATTTCATATCCAATGGAATTGGAATATGATTCGAAATTACAAGAGAATATCGATTATCTGACCTCTCTTTTGTTCAACTCGAGAAATATCAACGCAAATGTCGGTACAAATTGTTCAGTTCCATGTGCGCAGTCATCAGACGAATCACAGACAAATCCACAGCCTCAGATTACAGTGACCCCAACACCATCAGCACAATCCTCTAGTCTTACGCCAAATCAGGCAAATCCTGAGTGTACTCCACCATCTCAAATCATTACTGTGATCACAAATGAGCAGCCAAATATTATGTTAAACAATTTATTGACGGTCCAAACGAAGAAACAACAGATCCAAACTGATGTTAAAACTGAATCACATTCATCGCCGACGGGAGTGACCCAAAATGCCGCTCAATCAGTGGAAACGAAGATTTTGAATCGGGTGAGAAACAACTCGATGAGCACCGAATACAGCGCATCGTCACATGACGAGGGTTTCGCGAGTCAACCCGAAGACTCCGATGATGAAGACATTGACTCTGATGATGAATCGTTTTATGGCGATTACGAAGCTGCTGATTTATTAGGCGCTACGACCTCAGATGATGCCAATAATAAGTGGTCTCTCAATATGGGCCGTTCACGAAAAGGGGGCGAAAGACGTTATTTTTGGCAGTACAATGTTCAGTCAAAAGGCCCAAAAGGTACACGAATTGCGGCCGTTGATGATAATGTTGATCCTCACATTCTTCGAGAAGTGAGTGATCCCGTGTTTAGTCCCGATTGTCAAATTGAAGGGGTTAAACATTCGGGTAAAGCACGTCGTGGCGATGGGAATGACTTAACTCCTAATCCTAAGAAACTTCTTATGATTGGATTAGAGTTGAAAAAGTTGAGCAAAACAATTAATGATTTAACGCCAGTGGCAGAAGTCCCATTAACAGCGCGAAGCAAATCGCGTAAAGAGAAGAATAAACTCGCGTCACGCGCGTGTAGACTTAAAAAGAAAGCCCAACATGAGGCTAATAAACTAAAACTTTTCGGTTTGCAACAGGAGCATAAGAAAATGATTTTATTAATAAATGAGGTAAAAAAGTTTTTAAAGAAGACTCATGACGGTACGAGACATGAAGGATCTGTTTCTATGGAAATTGAACAATTGATTAAGCAAAATGGATCCTCATTTAGTGTCGCCGGATGTGCGGGAGAATTTGTTAATAGTATTCTTGATAATGTCGCCGAAGGAATGCCGAACGGGGGTTTGGATAAAATATAAATATATAATCACCATGATATATCATCAATCGATTACTCATATTCGGTGCTTCCTTTAAATTACTTTAAACCCATGTAAAGCCTGAAACTGACTGTGATAGCGATATGTATGCCGTGATGAATACAATGATGATACATTAAAAAGTAATTCGGTAATCCTTTAGAGTTCATATTGTTTTACATAGAAAAAGTACATTAATTTTTGGCAATATATTTTCAAATTCAACATAAAGTACTGAATTAATACTGAATTAATTCTTTCGGATAATTATAGTTATTTGAATCACCAAAAAACTAAACGCATTCATCAATTATTAAATTCGTAAAATATTAATATACATCATGAAACATGATCGTGGATATTGTTTCAGTAGAATCTTCGGAATCAATCTTTTATCGTAAAATATCATAAAATATTTATGTAGATGATGATGATCGATATATTATATTGATATAGTGAAATATAATGAAGTTTATTCGTGTTGTATTCTAATAGTATATATGATAAATTTATTATTCATGTAATTTTTATATAATAGATTTTATGGTCATTAATGAGTATATAATTTGTGTAAAATATATATAATGTACACAACAATTGTGGCAGCCCCTGTAATGTGAATTATTTTGTAAAAATGTGTACAGAGATGAGTGTCTATTTTTTTGTAAAGGGTTATCATGAAATGAGATTACGAGAAAGTCAATGTATTGTCAAATATTTGTTCTTTTTTAATTAATTATATAAAAATACATAACGTTACCTAAAAGATAATAGATATAAGACTGTTGTCCCTGTACATAGCATTACATAGCATTTATAGATAATAAAAGTATATTATTATTTAAAATAATCGTTTTATTACAACATATATAACACACGCAAAGAAAAATGCGAGTGCCAAAAGTATCAATACTTTATCAGTGATTTCCCTTCGACCATATTTGGTGAGTATCGTTCGAGAATAAACAATAACATTACCCATTGTTTTGAATTCCTCTTGAGTTTCGGTGGCAGTTGCGGATGAGTTAATGAGACTGTGCAGTGTGTGTTCACTTTTACTCACCTCTTCTGCTAACATTCGACTCACCGCTGATAAATTATCAGTTAACCCTTTCGTTTCATTAGCTAATGTCTCTTTATCCATTTTGGACGATACTCTTCGCCGCGCGCGTGCATCTGATGCTGATCCTGAATTAAATAATAATTCTCTGTCTTTCGTTGCGATGAGCTTTTGACTCGCGGCGTTCGCCTTTCTCAATGACATGGAATTAATTTCGAGCTGATGTCTGTGACCGTCGATTTCACTCTCTAATGATTGTCTTTTTGAACCTTTTGTAACGCTATTCAAATGTTTTGCTAATTCCTTACGAATTACAAATATAATGTCATATTAATTATGTTTAATTTAAATAAAATTAACACAATTACTTCAATCGATGTTTTGTGGCGATGAATTTGTTTCGCGATTTCCATATTAAGATGATTGAGATCATCGGTCGTTTCACATTCCCATATATTCTAATATCAGAATTTAAATTTTAAATTTAAATTAAAATTTATTTAATGAAAAGTATCAAAAAATTATTAAAAATGTTTAATCCGTACCTTTATTAGTGATTTCACTGAAATATCACATTTAATTATTTCGTCGTTCAATTGTTTTATCGAAATATTTAAATCCATAATTAACTTTAAAGTATTTAATTTATTAATAATAATTTATTATCTAAAATAATGATAAAACGACATTTACATTTACGACATTTATATTTACGACATTTAATCATACATAAGAAACACGTGTATGATTTAAAGGTAAACACAAACATCTGTCGCCATACATTTTGTATATTGGGATTTGGGAATTCACTAATATTTTAGTTTTTGGGAATATAAATGTTTTATATAAATTATCATTTCAAAAAAATTATTTAAAAAAATTATTATTATTATTAAATTGAATTAAACATAAAATTTTATGACGAAATTTATAATTTTAAAATATTTAAAATATATTAATAAAGTAATAACCGAATTCAAACATTACTATTGAATTACTCCATTAAAAACAGTGCATTATATGATATGATCTCACATAAGCCTAACATATTCTAGTCTATTGTAACGCCAAATATCACAATTAAAATGAAATTAAAGTTAATAATAATTATACAGATTGTAATTAACGTTCCCCTATGTGTATGCGATTCTCTCGCGACGTGTCACCCGGTATTTCATCACTCACTATAATTGACCATTATAATTATCATAAATTCTTATATTTTTTCAGAGCGATTTTAAATACGGATTTACCGAATGTGATGAATTCAATGGTCGTTGGCGCGTGTCCATACCTCTCACTCCACGCACGTGCACGGGCGGTGCTCCGAACGCGCCGATTCGTGTCGATGGATGCTGTATGATGATGAAAGCGTACACTTCCGTTATAACTGTTAACGTTAACATTATCTTTACGTAAATAGCGATTTCATGCGGTTCGGGACAATTCTTTAACAGTACATCATTAGAATGTCAGAGTTGTGATACGGGATATTATTCATTGGGTGGGGGCGTACGGTTCGAGTCATTTAAGAATATCTCAGCGTTGGGCTTTCGTACGACGACCGAAACAACACATCAAATTAAGAATTGCATCGGTATTTGTATATTATAAAACAATTAAAATAACAATTAATATGTGTATATTAATCCAAAGGATGGTACAATCGTCAGAATTTCTTAGAATCGATCTCAAATTATACCGGCGGAGGATGTGTTTCAATGTTAACATATACAGTAAAAATTGTTAAAACAGGAAAACTCCGCTTTACGTATCAGTATTTAATACCCGATGATTTAGCATCGGCAATTATATTCACATTCCATTACCAGAACTTTGAAGAGAGTGCTGATGATTCGAGTTTTTCCGATAATAGTAATATTAAATTCCCTTCCGTTACGAATCGACTAGAAAAATGGAAAACGATGGAAATCACTATGAAAAAACCCGGAATTTATGCATTCACATGGAAGAGTGTTACGATCGGACAGATGCAAAACTCTTATGATAATAAAGCACCGGTAGAGTCGCATCCCGCGACACATTCCAATATCGGAATTATACGAATAAAAGCAATTGAAATCGATGGTGTCGCTTATGCATCATCGTGTACTCCGTGTGCGCCCGGTACTTACAATGATAGAGTTGCCGCTGAGAAATGTAAACCGTGTCCGGCAAATACGGCCTTTGCTAAGACAGGCGCTGTTCAATGTGAACATTGCGATAAAGAAACACAATACGCTCCTTCGGGTTCTGAGAAATGTTCGCAAAAACCAATATGCGGTGATAACGATTTTTACAAAATTGTAAGTGAATGCGATATGAACACCAAAAAGGAGACGATTGCATACAAATGGATTGAGCCAAAGATATGTCGCGATGTCAATCATATTCTCCCGAATTCTTATGAAACCGAATGTAACGCAACAATGAGCAGCAAAAAGAGAAATCAATTGTGTAATGCGGGAATGGAATTGACTGACGATGGAAAATGTCAATTTTGTCGGGAGAATGAGTATAATGATGGCACTTTTGACAAATGTCGAAAGTGTCCATTTTCAACTGCGCCATTATATGCTCTTTCGTATAATATTTGGCATAATGGGAAATCAAAGGAAATGTCATTTCCGCCACTTTTATCATCTCAATGCGTTAGAGGTTATGATGAAACAGAATGCGAGTCAATGACCTCGTGGCAAACGACTCCCGCAGATAACGACTATATTCGTACATCACCATCTGCATTACTCGACTCGTTTCTAATACTAACCCTATCAATTCCCGGGTTTCGTAACCCTTCGGGAGGAGAAATCAGTTTTACATTTGAAATCGAATGCGTTTCCGGTGATAAATGCGAATTTATATTTGTTGAGGCACGAAATAAGGAACTGTCGCAACAGGCAAATATCATTAAAAATTGGGACGGCGAAACTATCGGTATGCAGAGCTTTAAATATCGAATTGAACAAAATTCATCATATCAATTCAATTGGATATTTCGAAGAGATAATCAATTCCAAAGTCATGCCAAAATTCATGATATCGAAGTTAAAGATTCACTTATCGGAGGTGCAATTAAGTGCAATCCGTGTCCATTGGGCGCGGGACGCAACTGTGTTCCGTGTCCATTCGGACAATATTTAGAAACAGAGAGTTTCACTGAACTTCAACGGAGTCGAAATCGGAATCGATTTAATAATCGGACCGCACATAATGAGAATGATGAACCGCACTGTACTCAATGCCCTATTAACACCATTATTAATTCGAGTATTGCGTTTCCGATCGATCGTAATTCATGCATTCATTGTGGTCCCGGATTAATGAGCAATTCCCGGGGCTCCGATTGTTATAGTAATTGTCATGTCTCCTTAAGTCAAGAAAATTATGATCTCAATCAAATTAAACATCCGATACTATTAAGAGGCGGACGTTTATTTACTGCCGGAGGAACTCAATATTATCATTTATTTAATATAACGTTTTGTGGTAATGAAAGTGCATCGTGTTTCAATAATATTACTTCATTTGGTACTGATAATGAATCTGGTATTAGGTCAATGGTATGCCGATCGACGGTTATTCCCGACGGAAATAAGATTTACACGGCTCAATCTGTCAGTTTAGGTAATTATATGCATATTATAGCATAATTTTAACATTATTTGAACAATTAAAGGCGATAAACTGATTGGGATCACCCGAAACACCTCATACAATGGCATCAGTGTTCATCCCGAATTCATTACCACAAATAGTGATCTGCACCTTTACTTTCTCACGAACATTCCCACCGCCGCATGTCCAAACGGTCGACGCGTGACTTTAACCATCAGATGTTCTCCCGAACTTGAGGATGAAATGTCCATTTCCACACCAAAGGCGTGTCCCGATGCAACATGCGACGGGTGTAATTTCCATCTTTTAGTACGCACAAAAACTGCGGCCGCATGTAGAGTGTGTCAAACTTCCGATTATCAAACAGTTGTTGGCGAATGTTACAATGGAGTGCAACATATACATTACGTTAATCCAAAAGGATGTATCATATCCCCGAACGGAGAGATTTCAATTGAAACCCGTCCGTGTTCTGTGATCCCAAAACAAATTCAATTCGGTATTATATTAGTGAGCGCTGTCGGAGTTATACTTTTGGTATTGTTGTTTCACTTCTGGAAAAAGAATCAACGTTTGGAGTATAAGTATTGTAAACTCATTGAGAATGAAAAACATGCCGATTGTTGCGCTGAGGATGATGATGAAGATGATGACGATAATGAAACTGATGTCGCGATTCACGGGCATAAACATAAAGTGTCAGGCGAAAGCGGTTATGAGAGTATTCAATTAACAAAGCATCAGCACGATGATGTCATTTAAATGATATACATATATATATACGTATATATACGTATTATTTGAAAGTGAAATTATTTTGGATAAAATCCGTGAAACTTTTTCATTAGTGCCTCAATCTTTTAATCTCTTCTTAAATATATAATGCTTAATGACGCACTTATAATGAGATTTATTATTTTGAGCATTTATTATTTTTAAAATATATATTTAATTATTTAACATATTTAAATTATTTCTTACATCGGTTTGAATTTTGTCATTCTTAAATTGTGATTTAATTGTGTCATTATAATTTTCTAGTCTTAAAGTATCTATAATTGGAATATCGAAATTATTGCATTTAATTATTATAATATAAACAGTTATGGAAATTATTTAATTTAATTTAATGAAAATAAATTAATGAAAGAAAAATATTTTTATTATAAAAGAAACAAAAAACAGCGATAAACTTTCATCAGAACCAAAATTTCATTATGAACCAAAAATGTATTATTTAAGACGAGATTTGTCTTTATCATCCGATGTTTTAATCTTTTAATCTTTAATCTTTTCATTTCCTTTTTTCGCATTATCCTTAACATTAGTCTTTCCGTGTCCAAAATCATTATACCATCGCGTGATTGTCGATTGCGCCGGTACTTTCGTTGCCAATACTTTTGCCATTTCCGCGTGACATTCTTTTGCGGTTAATCCTCTCAATCGATTATATGCAATTATCACCCGAATGTGTTTCCCTTTCGAACTCCATTTTTACGTAAATGTCTATGTAATTCTTTGGTGATTAACGAATAAAATATCCGCAATTGGTAATGGTTAAGGCATTACATTTTATGTAAAAT
>LBFL01008831.1:0-11373 GCA_000988845.1 Hypochthonius rufulus
ATTTTCCTCATAATTTCTTAATTCGAGTGTTAAATTTTGTTTCCGTTTCATTAATTCTCTGATCGATTCCATTTCAAAGTTTTCGTCCATTACATGCTGATGTTCTTCAGGTGCTGATGGAACGTATCCTCTCATTTCACCTTTAAAAATAATCATTTTAAAATTGTTATAATTATTTGTTTTTTTAATCAGTTTTAATGATAATTAAATTTCCTATAAATTGCGGGGCATAACTTTAGTTAAAGATTTTTAATTAATTAACAATAATAATCAATTTATTAATTTAAAAATCAGATTAAAATAATTTTAATATTTTAGTCTGATTTTATTCACATAAACTTTTCTAATGTAAATAATTTCTATAATGTAATTTAAAAAGATTATTCCAATCAATTAGATTTGTCCAATACTATTGTGCAAAATGCAAGATCGCAAACCTCTTATACATAAATTCCTCTAACGTGAATAACCTCTATAACCTAAACAAATTCTTAAAAGAAAAATTTAAATCCGAATCCTATAAACCTTAGCTTCAACTTCTGTAATGTAAAATTCTCTCTATCGTAAACAAAAAATTCCCGCTGCAATATGGCCACAATAGATGGATCTACGATTATAAAGTATCGTTGGTTTAAACAGTCACCACAATTAATTTATTGCTTAAAATGCAATATTACGGTACTTTAAAAATGTTTTGTGAGTGCATATGACATGGAATTTAATAAATAACATAAATAACTTCTATAACGTAAACCTCTCCAAAAGAAACTTCTCTGTTTGAATCTTAATATCTTTGCTATGATGCAGAAATTTCGCAATCATAAATATGAATATTCTGTTGGAATATATAGTTCGTGCGTGTAAATTTTTATTTTAAACAGAATTTTTCTAGAATAATGTATATATGATGTGTATATATCTTTTGTATTTTTAAAAATTGTACACTAAACATGATTCCTCAATGGACAATGTCTAAAACAACTCTAGACAGATGGTTACCCTATCTTGAGATTATAATATCTATGGTTTAATATAAAATGTTTGTGCATTTTTAAAGAACTGTTCATATTATGTTCAGTTTAATATTTCATAAAACTTAACTCTATAATCAACAAAACACAGAATTCATTTCCCTATACTTTAATATCCATACCTTCAGTTGTACATACAATGAGTTCATAAATCCCATCATTATTATAGTCGGCGCTTAATATTGCAGCGATCGGATGAATTAAATTATCCTTAAATATCACTTCACCATTCTCGACATTCCGTGCGTCGATTTTACCATTGCTCCATCCGGTAACTAATTCTGGTATATTATCCCCATTAACGTCATAACTAAATATACATACCGCCTGATTCTTTGATTTAATCCTCCAGAGGCGTTCCTTTTTATGATAAACTCCCACTGTACCATTAGAAAGTGAGTAACCGAATGTGTGCGGAGCGATCGCACAGACACATGTGATGGCATCAGTTTCAGAGAGTTCATAGGCAATTGTATCCTCTTTAAAGATTCTAATGTCATGATCATCAGAGCCAACAATGAGTTCGTTTTGACCGTCTTCATTTATATCTGTCAATGCCATTGTTGTAATGTTATCACCCGTCACAGTCCAATAACAATCATTTCCTTCATCGTCAAACCCTTGAAGAGCACAGTTACCACCGATTATAGCTAAAGGCTTTCCGATTAAACCGATTTCGCCAATTACTATTGTATTTGCACCGTCGGGAATCTAAGAATATAGTGAATATTATGTTCACGTTATAGAAACATCTAAAATTATTATGGTTTAGGGTTTACGTTAATTGTTTATGTTTTGGTTCAATATTATTTGTCAATTTTAAAAGTTAAAGTGAAATAAAAATTTATAATTATAAATTTCTGTAAATTTTACGATTATCCTCCACTAACTTGAAGTACAGTGAGATCAGTTTATAAGAGACAAACACATACTGAGTTAAAAACAAAGAATTATTAAGTTTTTATCACTAATAAAATGAACTCATTGTGTATATAAAAATTAATTCATAGATTATAATGTTTACTTTAAAAAGTTATTTATAATTTTAAAAAAATATATATTATAACATTAAAATAATATTCATGTTATTGAATAGCAAAATGCATATATGTATATGTATATGTATATATGTTTACCTCTCTATAAAATAAGTCTCTATTATTAAGAACATCATACACGAGTATCGATGTCGGAGTTCCAATAACGAGGACATCACTATTCGTAGAGTTTATATTGTTATTTGTCCCAATTAATGGCCTCAATTGTCCCGCTGCTAATGCATTCACTGTCTGATTAATATTCAAGAAATTTATATCATTTGCCGATGCTCCCATCACCCAACGACCGTCCGGATTCAGGGCACGTGAATGGGGATTGTGTACGAACACCTGGAAAATTACGGGATACAAATGGGGGGTCAATAATAGGGGGTGATGCGGGATGATGAAAGATGAAATGAATGAATAGAGATTATTATTATTGTTATAATCATTTGGAGTGGAAATATATTATGTTTCATATTAGTAATTTGATACTTATGGCTATTTCTGTCGTAGATTAACATTTCGCATGTAATATTTTAATTATAAAAATAATTTTCAATTAAAATAATTGAAAATTATGTTTATTTTTAGTTCCAATTAATTCATGTCTAAAGGCAAAAGTAACTATAAATATATTTAAGAAAAGAAAATTTAAATAAATCATCATATTGAAGAGCCTTAAAATACTCATTATCAAAGTTAATGTCATTTTTATAAATGTATCTCTATAAATAGAACAGTTTTCCCTAATAATAAGATTCATATATTGGTAATTAAAGTTTAAATACATTTTGGTTAATGTCACACAAAGTTAAACATATTTTAGAACATAATGATTATATTAATTAAATTAACAAAACATAGTGATAAACATGAGATTCTATGGCATCATAACAAAAAATACACAAAAAAATCTCTATAATAAAATTTTTAGTGTCCTTTGACCAGAATAATAATAATAATAATCTTTATTATTTAACGTAAATATTTATATATTTTTTCAAATATAATACATTTAAATATACCGTATGAAAAATAATAAATTAATATTAATAAAATTATTAATTTTATTACTTTATCAGTTGAATTTGCTGCGACGAGACATGGATTAATACCGTCAAATTTCCCAATCGTAACCCTTCGCGGGACAATTTTCTCATTTAATTTCACGGTAAATACAGTCTTAAGCATTCTTCAATTATGAGTCTCTCGGCGATCGGTATTTTAAGTGATTCAAAATGAATATTCCGTGTTTTGTTTATTGTGAAGAGAGGTACCGAATTACCGCACCATGACAACCATGGATAGGTAATGTTAACTATTTTTATGTCATTTCAATTCATTAGGGTCTTTCAAATGCACAATCGTATATTTCAATATAAATGTGTGTGTATATATATTGTGATTGATGTTTGAATTTTGGGAATCATATTAAAAGCACTAAAAATATATATAAAATAAATTAAATTAAATATGGAATAACGTTATTGTTTAGAGTAATAACAAATGTACATAACATTAGGGATTGAAAATTATGTGAATATTTCTCGAAAATGTAAAATATATTTTTATTAAAAAAATGTTTTCATGACTTATATTGCACCATAAAATCTCCCGTTAAGCGACATGAAAATATACTTTTAATTAATAATTATTAAGGAACTTTAAACGAAATTCATTTATATTTAATTGTTATTTAATTAAATATAAATTCTTAAATTTAATTTCTAAAATTAAAAAAATAATAATACATAAAAAGATACTTTTTATTAGTCTCATCATCGATGCGAAAATTTCTATCATAAACTTTTAGTTGAGTATTAATTTCAACAAATCTATTGTCATGCTATATATACGCTAACATTAAAGTACTAATCCTTTAATCCCCCTTCAGACGGATTCAATTAGAAAACATACGGTACATGCGTATGGTTTGACATATTGAAAAAAGTAATACGATTAACTTAATGCGATACTTATGATCCTATAGAAATATATATATACGATAGGCTCAGCTGAAGACATAATCCACTCTCATTATGCCGAATTAATCTCAATGGTCATAGAGAGAGGTGAAAGATAATGCCAATGAAATTCTCGTGTCTCTTTTACTGATATAAAAATCAAATCAAATGTCATATAATCAAATCACATACAATCGAATGTCATACAATCTAATGGTGACATACCATTGGTGATATGTCTCCGCAATTTATTTCTCATTACGGGGTCCTCAGAGAACTTTCAAAAGGACCTCTCATTTGGAAATTATTTGTTCGATATAATAGACGTTTCATTCAATGTAATATATATTTGGGAATGTATTCATTATGTAGCATTAAGATAGAGAATTATATTTTTCTACATATAAACCCCTCTAACGTAAACTTTATTATTGATACGATGTAAAAAAAATTTTTATCTAAAGAAGATTTTGCTTTATTATTATTTATTTTTAACTTTTATAAAGTAAAACCTCTATAACACAAAAGTAAGTTTCCGATCGCAATATGTTTACAATAGAAAGGTTAATGTTTGACTTTTTGTATCATGAAAATGTAATATTAAATAAAACATTTTAATTAATATGTCAATTATGATACTAAAACCCAATATATGAATAAATGAAAAATATTAATTTAATAGTAAATTCTGTGGAAATGTTTAATTAAGATCAATCCTCTTATGGCAACAGAATCAGAGAATTAATTTGACTGTATTAATATATGGTATAAATAGGATAATAGTAATACAATAATATCTTTACGTTGAATTTATTATAAAATTAAGTTTCATCGAATTGCATTTCGTCGAATGCTAATTTTATAAGGTACATGTTAACTCCTGTTAAAGTAAACCCAAATACACTTATTGTTGGTTAATGGCAACGCAAATGTCTCGGCAAATCCGTTGCCATAAAGTAAAAAAATCAACATTACGGCAATGACAGACCCGGTCAGACTATAGGTTTTTTCGGGTCCTGAAGGGGGAGGGTAAATTGGAAAATTTGCAAAATTTGGTGAGCGATTCAACTTTGCACTTTTTTATGTATTTTTCTTAAGCAATTTTTTCATTTTCGCATTTTCTTGGGGGAGGGGGGTTAAGCCCCCCTCCGGGTTTGAGTAATGGCAAATGATTTTGAAAATGTGTTGCTATAAACGAGATGCTGCTGTTAACCAACAATATATGTATACACTACTTTCATGTAATTTGTTTAAATTCTAATTATTAATTGCATAACATTGGGGTTTACTATAGTGGAAAAATGTACTCTATAAAAGTACCTTTAGATGAAAAACGATTCGATGAAAAATACCCGAATAGAATTAGTTTCATCTGATCTATTATTTAATTATCATTTCTAATTACATTACTATTCACTTCTAAATAATTATCTATTTCTAGTATATTAAACTATCATAATCTTTATATTGATCTTCAATATTAATAAAATATGGGATTATGAAACATCACATTACTAATTCTTCTAAATCTTTTAATACTTAAACTAAGAAAATCTCAGCCCAATTACCTAAGAACTAATTTATTTATCCATTTCGTCACGTAAATATATAACACTCATTCAGAAAATCAAAACAAATACATTTAAATCCCTATACTGTAACCATATTGCGACAAAGATTTTTTACGTTAGAGAGATTTATATAACAAAAGTTTACTTGATTCAGGCCTAATAATTTGTTTACATTAGAGAAGGACTATTCACGTTTGCGGGGTTTATATGTATTACATTGATACTCATTATAATGATATTGACATTGACAAATCCTAACATTAACGTATACACCTCTAAACTGATTGCACAAAATTGTCACAATGTCTTGAGTAATATAAGATTACCTAAATTTTTTTTGAATATTTCTATGTTTAACATAATACAGTATAAATAAATTTCAGTACATTTTCACTGTATTTTTCAATTTAATCCTATAACTTTAATATTTAAAGTATACCTAAAAATATAACCCTATAATTTTATTAAACAATTCATTGATGCATCAATAATCAATGATCCCTTAGATTGGTATTTACATATTAAATATCTATACCTTAACTTTCATTAATTTTTTATTAGACTTTTTTAGGATTTTTTGATGCATAAAATGCAGATCATTGTTTTTCAAATATAATTCCACCCTAAAAAAGGTTTTTTCTGCATAATATTATATTACTCAACCATAACTATCCATTGATTCCCTCGTTTTTTATATTTAAATTCAAATTGAATCATAAGTTACGCAATCCCATTGCGAAATTATATGACATGACCCTATACACTTCATTCTAAAATTATATAACAAATTTCTTTAATCCGTATTAATTTATATTAATTTAAGTTAATCATTATCCAAATTTTAATCTTTTGATATGTAACAATATAATAGATATTATTTAATATTTAAATGACAAAATTTGGAAATGCTATTTTAGAATTAATTCTTATGTAATTAAATGATCAAATATTTTAATGATATATGCCCATGGGCCAGTACTATGGTACTAACTCATATGTGCTTCAATATGAGGAAAACCGATTTAAAGTTTGGGTATACATTGAAACGCACAGATTTAAACAGATATATGTACAGATGTATTTTTAAATGTTTTATTGCATTAATATTCTCATTGAAAATTAAAATTAAATGCTGATTTATAAAATATTTTCCATAGAATGATATCCCGATAATTTGATATAACATTTTCTAGGACATTAGGAATGTAAATCCAATGTTATCGTCAAAAACCTGTTAACTGCAAGTGTTACCATAGTCCTAACTCATGGTCATATATTAAATTTTCATATAAAGTCACACATTATCATTGATAGGATCAAATATATGAACGTAAACGCCAAAACTGAATTATTTCATTTAGAAATAGCAAAAATCTATTTTTAAGATTCAGACTATGATCAAATTCTACGGGTATCAGTTGACCGAAATGATTATGATAGTGATAATCGAGTTGTGAGGATTCATGTCCCGGAATACTAATTCAATACAATTTAAGATAATAATTTTCATATATAAAATTGACGTAATTTAAAAGGAGTATCCATGGATAAGGAAAATTTCGTCTAAAATTAAAATTAATATAATTAATTTATAATATTCCGCACTCCTCATAAAGTAATTTCAGAAATTTTTTTAAAAATTGAGCGGAAACGGGGTTATGAAATTTTTTAGAAAAAATTTTCTGTAAGGTCTATGGGAGAAAAATAAATTTTGAAAATAAATTTAACCACCTTAACCACCCCTTAACCCCCTTAACCACCTTAACCACCTTAACCACCTTCAAATCTAATAACCTGAGAACCGTACTCACATCTAAGAGTAGAGATTAATGTTTCTCAAACGTATGTTAACATTATGTGCCGTGTAATGAAATATTAGTCTAGACATAAGTAATATTTTCGAAATTTCTTAGACAATTAAGAATTAAATTACACATAACCCTCCTCGCCCTATAACTCATAACCCTACACATACTCCTCTAACGTGAATAATCTCTAACGTAAACAACAGGATTTAAGTGTATAACTCAAATATTAATTTGAAATTAGAGTATATTTATAGATAATAATAAATCATAATAATTTATAAGTCTAGAAAAATATCTTTTTATAATTAAAATTCACTAATACATATAAATGGTCAGTACAATTGACCGACAACTCAATTGATCGACAGTACGATTGACCGACAAATAAACACTATAAAAATATATAAGCATGTTTTATCACCCTCAAGTTTGAAAGTGCAGGACCTAATCTAAGGAAGAGAAAACCTAACCTAACCTAATATAGTTTAGCTTGTCGGTAATTGAATTGTCAGTCAATCATAGTGTCGGTCAATTGAGTTGTAGGTTAATTGTACTGTTGGTCAATCGTTGTCGATCAATCGTACTGTCATTAAATTGAATGTCGGTCAATCGACAGGATCCCCATGTAAACTACTCTATCGTAAACAAATTTTGTTGTGCTCGTAAATTAATGTTTATTCTAAAAATATATTTGCGTTATTAAAGTTAAAATTCAATAATAAAAACATTGCGGCGGAAATTTTTATTTACAAAATAAAAGATTTTACATTATGGAGGTTTAAAATAGCAGGTTTATATGATTCAGATCTAAAAATTTGTTTACGTTAGAGGGAGTTTAAGTTAGAGAGGTTTAAGTGTAGCATAAAATGCTCATATGATTTGCATTGAAATGTATGTTTACGTTGAAGAGATATTTTAAGTGAAAAAAAGAAGAGAGAGTTTACGTTAAAGAGGATCTGCACTTTAAATTATTTGAAATTTTGATTTATAAATTTTTAATTATAATATTTAATTATAATTAAATACTATTATTATAGTTTTATGCGAATAATCGTCTCGAGTTTTACATTAGTCTTGTTTCAAATAACCGCCCCCATATGTATTGTCAGACATTCCCATTGAGTAATATACGATCGATGAACAAATGAAATCCTCAGCCGCATCATCACCGATTAGCATCGGATTCGGACAATAGTATGATCCCATGAATTTATATGATCCTATATATGAATTTATTGCCATTGAGATGAGCATCATACACATTTGATTTGCATTTATTGTTTTAAGCGAACGCATAATTTTCCGAATCAAATTTTTTATATATATAATTATAGTTATGGATATTGATACGGGTGAGTAATGAGATAATTTATAATTTTTAATAAAAAATATAATTTAATGAATAACATTATCACCGGTAATTATTGTCATTTAATATATTAATGAAAAATTTTATATTTTAGTAAATTATAAATTATAATATAAAATATAATTAAAAAATATTTTGAAATTTTATTTAATACATTGTGTATTATTAATTATATTTAAGTTTCTTAAGAATTTAATTTATTTTCATGAATATTCATATGTATAGAGGCATATTAATATTAACAGAGAGTCAAACAACCGATTTGTATTAAATTTCCCATTATAACCAATACAATTACTTATATATTGAACATTGAATAGTATCATTATTTCAGCTTTCACCATATATTGTGGGTTATTATGGGTTAGTGGGGACCCAACGGTTTCGCCCATTGAGTTGGGGTCACTCTGTATTGAGGGATACACAATTTACTTGACAATAGGGAATGATATGGTATTATATGGGAACCAATAAATTCTTTTTATAAGTATTTTGGGCAAAATTTTTTAGCTGATCCTATAATTTTTTAATTCATATTTTTATAAATGAGTTTAAAAAATTGATGAGTAAATAAAAATGTAGATTAAAATTAAATTATTAAATTAATAAAAAAAATTATTTAAATTATTAAAATTAATTCCAAATTTATATCCTAAAATCTATTGTATAACTAATTATTACAGTGACAATTGACGATACTATTCCAATGGAACAAATAGCACCACAATCATCAAATCATATTTCCTCATCACAATGTAATAAACCATCATTTCCAATGTCACGATTTAATCATCACAATCCCCATAATCACAATCAGTATACCGATTGTGGCGTACAACAGAATCAATTTTGTAAGTACGCCTAAACCTTTCTAACGTGAACTCTCTATATAAAGGAAATAATCGCCATAATAGAAAAAATTCGCTTCAACCAAATCATATAAACTTTTAGTAATTTCGATTTCTATAACATAAACATATATATATGTTTACGATTGAGAAGTTTATTTATAATAATAAAAAAACAAATTAATTAATTAAATAATTTCAGTTAATCAATTATCATCGTCAACATCCCTATCACGACCGTTGAGACCCCATTCAACACCCGCAACATTAATATGGTTAGAGGATAATTATGAATTAGCTGATGGTGTTTGTATACCCCGGAGTGTACTTTACATGCATTATGTGGATTTTTGCACGGCCAATAGTGTTCAGCCGGTCAATGCTGCGAGTTTTGGAAAGGTCAGAGGTCAAATTGGCCATGACTTATTCATTTACTATATTATTTATAGATTATTCGTCAACAATTTCCACAACTGACCACACGAAGACTCGGAACACGTGGTCAATCACGGTATTAACTCAATTAGATTATGAAATCATTGACCATTATAATTTTAGGTATCATTATTATGGTATCGCTATAAGAGAAACTTCAACGTATTACCATATTTCGTACTCAAAGAAATCGGGTATAAAGTGAGTAAACAGTGAATTTAATTATTATTAATTTGATATTAAAATTTTAATTTCGCATAAATAATTTAATGTTAAGAGTTTAGCATAATAATAATGCATAAAAAGGGGGTTTTGGAATGTGAATGATCAAATAATTGAAAATGTGTCGCGTGTCAAATAAATGCTTCGCTCATTTCGCACGCGCGTATTGTTGAGTACTCAATTGTCAAGACTTACGTTTAATATTAAACTCCTGTTCTATTGAAAAAGTGATTGACGATTCTTCACAATACAATGCCAATGTCAATGTTGCGTCTGATAAATAAAATATATAAAATGAATTTATGTCGAACCAATTATTTGGTATTTATACGTAAGAGGGAAAAGGGTCTTCTCTCAGGAATTTACGGTCATACATTTATATTTGACATACAATTAAACTTCTATAGCATAAACTTTATACAATGCAAATTATTCTTATATAAATTTCTAATATACTATCATCAAATTCATCGCATTCTCAGTCATGTTAACTTCTATATTATTAATATATTATCATAAACATGAGTTCGTCACTCTCAATATGTTCACATTAAAGAGGTTTCTGTGTATATATTTGCAATATAAAGTATGATACTATTTGAACGATACTGATATTTTCCGCATCCTGAATGTTCATTATTATTATTATTTGAGGAATGATATGAATTTGTTTCGGAGAATGTGCATCAATCATGTAATACATATTAAAGGTAAAAGAGAGGTTTTGAGGTAAATAAATATATATCCTTAAACCTCTCTAAAGTAAACAACTCTCTCTAACGTAGATATTCGCTATATCATAAACAATTCTTAAACCCAAAGCATACAAACCTTTACCAATTTCCTATTCCAACCTCTTTAATGTAAAAATCTATTGCAAAAATAAATTTCCGATGCATTATGTTCACGTTATAAATTATGTATATTTAAGTGTACTTATATATTAGATCATTTCAGTATGATTATTAATTCATCAATACACATACCTCAATAGTAAAGGTTTCCAGTGACCTGTACTGTCCAGAATTAAAGGGTCTTGTCCAGTGATCGCCAAAAGGGGGGTGCAGACCTAACTTTTTCCC
>LBFL01008859.1:2091-14685 GCA_000988845.1 Hypochthonius rufulus
GTTAGAGGGGTTTAAGTGTAATTATATTTATTATACAAATAATTGAACATCCTCAGGAGGCAAATGTTGACTGTATATTGCATTAATTACTTTGTGGTCAGTGCTATTAACATGAGAATCACACATATAATGTGATGGATGAGTAATGCGAGACTGTCCTTTCTCCAGAGGTCAATAAATGCCGTCGAATATAGTGAGTGGACATAGAAACCGATTTGAATAATGTACAGTGAATACAATTCAATAGGAATTATACTGTCCATAGAATAATCTAAAAATGAATGATTCAATTTTATCGTTATCAATTGAATAATCGAAAATATTTGTCATTTCAATTAAGAGTTTACCTCTCCACACGAGTGTCGGTTCATGGAAATAATTATGATCGGAATTTGCAAATAACAAATATACCATATAAGTCCATGTTCCGGAATAAAATGTCAATTTCCATGCACTTTCGGGCATTTTTGAGTGATCCGATTGCGGTATATTAAAGTAATCGCCCATAGGCTTTAAGAAAAATTAATTATTTCTTAAATGAGCTTAAATGTCAATACAAAGTTAATAATTAAGTGAATATTAAATATTAAATGCACGTTTTAATAAATTATTTTACTTAAAGAAAAGTTTTATTTACATTTTAGAAATTTAATTGCATTTACATGACTATTTAATCGATTCTCGAAAGTGTATGTGACAAGAATAATTAAATTACACTCTACCCTCGATTTATGTCCCCCGTTGGGCTTCACAATAATAGGAAATAAATGTAAATCGGACATAAAAGAAAGCGTAATTTTAATGTAAAAGTGAAAAATGTTTTTAAAATATGCAGACATAAATCGAAAAAAGACATAAAATTAAGGGGACATAAATCGAGAGTCGAGTGTACTTATGAATTAGTATTGTTAAATAAATGTGCCGATAATTTCTGTAATTATTTAAATCGTTAATAAAACTGTGAACAGTAATTTGCCAATTTTTTGTTGTGTTTTAAAGAGAGACCTAAAATTTTAAAAATTATCTAAAAACGCGAGTTTATTGGAGAATAACGGTAAAAGGGAAAGACATTCATATATAAGTACGTATATATTTTATGTATATATATGTTTATGTTTATATATGTATGCATATATTTTTGTATTTATGTGACTTCAATTGTTTTTATATTTACATACAAATGAAATGAAATTTTTATTATGAACAAAGTTAGTCTTTAATGACATAATATATTATATACGAGAATATTAATCACATTTATTTACCTGAAAAAAGTATTTTGTCGCGTATTTACGTGTCAATGTCCAAACAATAGTCATAATGATTATTAATGAGAAATCTGTGAGCGTAAACCGATCGATGCACTGTTTTAAATCACTGAAAAAATCATACGGAAAATTGTAATGTTTAAACGAATTGATATTATCGATAAAAAAGTGATATGATTCTGTGAAAAATTCGCCATATGATGGAATTAAATTCCAATCAAATGATGATGATGAAGATATGGATTCATTAAGACTTTGTAATGATGTCATTGTTGTGGCACTTTTATAATCACACAATTATATTAGAAATAAGAAATTACAATACTATAATGTAATTAGAAATTAGAAAATTTATTAAATTTTTATATATATACAAATCAATGACATTACTTTACAATATCCTTATATTCAATGATGAGGATGTTTATGTGCATTCTCTAAGTTTTAGTTCTAAAAACAAGTTTTGTGATAAACTTTTGAAGTTCAATGACACTGTTTGTATGACTCTAATGCATGTTTCGAGGATATACTTAAGAAGCGCTAAACAAGTCTCAAGTGACTCAGTTCCGTATGAGAACCCATGTTAATGTCCGGTTACGATAATCATCATCATTACGGTAATAATTACCGAATATCATTATGTATTACTAAAAGGGGTGACATGAGTTTGAGAAAAACCTTTTCTTCATTAACTCATTAAATCAATTTAATTCATTTTAATTTAATTTAAATTTAGTGAATACATATTTATAATCTTTTACATTAGCATATCATTTTATTTTTGTTTTAAAATTAATTGAATCACTTAAATAATATAACAAATTTCTGTAAAACTCTGTTATCTTAAACATGATTTCTTAAATTAAATTATTTAAATTATCGATATTCATTCATGAGATGGCGTAACATTTTACATGCGAATCTCAAATCTTTTTTAAAAACTCAAAATAAACCATTTTGCGTTAGGGATGTTTACGGTTCAATGTAACAGCCAATCAAAATGCTTATTGCAAATATGGCATAAGGACAATCATAGTAAAAACTGTCATAAAATATTTCACTGCTGAATTCTTATTATACATACAATTGAATTATGAGTTTTAGAAGTTACCAATTTTTTTAATACTGAAAATTGAATGTTTATTATGAAATGAGAGCCTTTAAATGTTGAATATATTTAATGTCCTTTATACTGTACTCAATAATTAGCAATGGTATTACAAAAATAATTAATTTGAGATTTCGTAATTTTATTATACATCAATTACAATGGACCGTCATACTACAAAATTATTGCGCATTTCCATACGTGATACGCATGCGTGCTTAGCTTTAATCACAGGAGTGTTACGCATGCACATTTATTTTTACATTTCCTCTTCCGTTTTAATGGTGAACATTCAGCGTGTTCATTCGGCACGTGTTTAATTCATTTCAATTCATTAATTATTGCAATTTTTGTGATAATTATAAACGCGCACATTAATTATTAAATTTGTAAATGTGATAAATATTTATATAAAATAATTATTTAAGAGTATTAAAAAGTGTCTGAAAATGTCGCGATACAATTTCAAGAGTATAACAGTGGTTCCGCCGACAAAAGACTTTATCGATATAATCCTATCGAAAACCCAACGGAAAACACCGACGGTCGTACACCGGCAGTACAAAATCAGTCGGATCCGACAGTTTTATATGCGTAAAGTTAAATACACACAACAAAATTTTCACGATAAATTAGCGTTAATTGTGTCCGATTTCCCGAAGATTGAGGTACGAGAGGCGTGCGATGCTAATACACTTAAACCCCTCTAACGTGACTATTGCGGCGGAAATTTTTATCTACGATAGAGAGCATTTTACGGTAGAGAGGTTAAAATAGCAAAGGTTTATATGATTCGAGTCTAAGCGCTTATTCACGTTAGAGAGGTTTATGTGTACATGATATGCGCACATTAAATTCAATATGTTCTTTAATAAATGAATTAATCGAACGCAATTGCAACGGTGTGCGATAAGAATGGAATTGATTAATGCATGCGTTTCATTATAAACGCAATGATTTTATATCGCACTCTGTATTCACACATTTCTGTTGATTTCAGGACATTCATCCATTTTTTGCTGATCTCCTCAATGTGCTGTATGATAAGGATCATTATAAACTGTCATTGGGACAGTTGAACACCGCTAAGCATTTAATTGATAAGTATGACATGTTTAGTAGAAAATGCACGTGTTACGTGTTTAACTGCGTGTTGTAGCATTTGAACCCCGTTAATGTGCAAAATTAGAGTATTCTTAATTAACTAATAAATGAATTGTAATTTATTGGTTCAGTCGATTTTACAACAATTGATTGCATTACAGTGTTGCACGTGATTACGTCCGTCTCCTGAAGTTCGGTGATTCGTTATACCGCTGTAAGCAGTTGAAGAGAGCCGCTTTGGGACGAATGGCGACGATCATGAAACGACAGAATCAAAATCTTCTTTACCTCGAAGAGGTGCGTCAACACTTATCGCGTCTCCCGGCGATTGACCCGAACACGAGAACATTACTCATCTGCGGGTTCCCGAATGTCGGAAAATCGTCTTTTATCAATAAAATAACGCGTGCCGATGTCGATGTTCAACCGTATGCATTCACCACAAAGTCACTTTTCGTTGGACATACCGATTATCAATACCTAAGATGGCAGGTGATTGATACACCGGGCATTTTGGATCATCCGCTCGAAGACCGTAACACCATTGAAATGCAGGCGATCACCGCATTAGCACATCTCCGCGCGTGCATTTTGTTTGTAATGGACGCGTCCGAACTGTGTGGTCATTCGCTCGAAGAACAGATTAAACTTTTTAATAATATAAAACCATTGTTTGCGAATAAACCCATTGTTGTGGCAATGAACAAAAGTGATATCATTAAATTAACAGATTTACCACCGGAGAAGATACAATTAATTGAGGATATTCGGGAAAAAGAACAAATTATGGTCCATGAGATGAGTACAGTCACCGGTGATGGGGTAATTGAGTTGCGAAATGATGCATGTGATTTACTATTGGCACATCGCGTTGAGACGAAAGTGAAGTCTAAGGCTATGAGTACGGTGGCGAATCGATTACACGTCGCGATACCCGAACCGCGTGATAATGTGGTATGTCAATTGACATTTAATTAGTTTTATTCAATTGTGATGATCTTTGATCCAACGCTGAGTATTGATGATAAACATACACCATATGAAACTGATTTTGTTTTTATATTCACATTAATTGTAATTATCGTTATTTATTAATCACTCATTTATTTTTTAGGAGCGTTTACCGTTCATTCCCGAATCGGTGATTCGAAAACGTGAGGCGATGGAAATCGAAAGGTCAAACGAGAAACGGGTTTTAGAGCGTCATATTGAAGTGGAAATGGGAGATGATTATATTCTCGATCTTAAGAAGAGATACGATTTTAAAAATGCCGATGAACGATACGATATAATTCCCGAGTTTTGGAACGGTCATAATATCGCTGATTTTGTGGATCCCGACATTATGAGGAAATTAGAGGATCTCGAAAAGGAAGAGGATATGCGCATTAATGCCGGATATTATGATAATGATGAGAGTGAAGAGGACGATCAAACCAAAGAGATTAGGGGTTTGGCGCGTCAGATACGGGAGAGGAAAGGGATTATGAAAGTCGAACAGCGCATGAATCAAACGAATAAACCTAAAGTCACACGAATCGTTAAAAAAGTATTTCTCTTTTCATTTCTGTTTTTCACATATTTATATGATGAGTTTATTTTATAATTACAGTTCTGATCTCCTGAATATTAATGTTGAATTTTTATCTGATTTTATTCAATGCGATTCTATTATACACTATTTTTTTTTCACTTTTTTAAAATTATTTTATATGAATTGTTTTAGAGGGAGAGAAGCGTCAGTCGATTAAGAAGTGAAATGGAAAATTTGGGAGTGGAACTTCCGGATGATGATGTGAGTTAATTACACAATTAATTAATTGTTTATTATAAATATGATGATTTTCCACCAACTCATAGATCATTATGATTAATGACCGACATTGAGTCATGCACCACTCTGACAATAATTCTTATATATTTATGTTTTTAATTGTCAATTGATGATTAATTTATAGTTAATTTCTAATTATTAGAATCAACATTATGATGATGCCGTTGTCCAAAATAAGCGATCGCGTCCATTGAAAAGACTTCGTGAAGATAGTGAGGGTAGAGTCAGAAGCAGTTCCAAATTGCCACGTGATCAGTCGGGTATTAGAGATGCAAAGGTAATTGTGTTGATTAGAATTGTGCAATACAATTGTTTAATGATGTACATTTTTGTGGGAATGAGTATATGATTATATTGATATAGCTTTTTAACCGTCTGAGTTAAGCCTTTATAATTACAATTAATTATATTTAAGAAACTTTTCTAATTGTATTTATACTTTTTTTTCCTTAATTTAGACGCGTAAAACGGTGAAAACACTTCATAAGAAATCTCAAAAAGTCATGAACAGAAATGCACGTAAAGGTATAGAATTTTATATAAATTTTTATTATGAATTAATTAAATGATGAAAACACAAACCAAAAACTGTATGAATCTTCATATGTATTTCAGTTCTGCTCCTGATAATCAAATTTATATCATTTTAATATATTTATCTGATAAATTTCTGATTCAATATCTGTTTTGTCTTTAGGGGAATCCGACCGAACGATTCTCAATCTTAAGCCTAAACATTTATTCGCGGGAAAACGGAAATTGGGAAAGACTCAGAGACGATAATTGTGCTGTAATAATAAAATTGTTTTTATCGGAACGATATAAATATAATTAAGTTTGACAATCGTAATAATTTAAATCTGTTTATTTCAATTATAAATAAATTGCAATAAAATGTATTGAAAAAGAATAAAATAGAAACAAAAACATCGGTTTACATGAAATAGCAAATATCTATTACAATTTATATATATTATGATATGAAACTTAAAGTATGAGATCATAAGCGGTGAATTAACTATTAAATGACCATTTGATTAACCAAAAAATCGTTACGAAAATGTAATTTTTATATAATAAATGCATATTTAACAATTATATTAAATTGTATTAAAATTAAATTGATTAAATTAAGTTTTATATGAATGTAAGATAAGGCGTAATTATGTTAGGTGTTTTATGTCAATTTTATCATGCGGGTTATACGACAGGTGCGGGTAATAAGCACTAAATTAGGGTATAAAATTGTGGTTCAAATGCCGGGAATTGAAATTTGTATGCACGTAAATTACTAAGCGGTCCCTTCAATTGCATGCTGTAGAAAATGTTACATAATATTATTACATAAAATTAATTTTTTCTGTAAAATTTTAAATATTTACATACAAAACTTAAATTACAATGAAAATTAAATTTGAATATATCGGTACATCCGACACCGATGAATGTCCGTGTATATTAAAGTATTTAAATAAAATAAAAGCATTTCTTTTGGGGACATACGAATTGCATGACTGTGAATGTGAAAATAATATAAAACACAAAAGTGTTAATTTTCGTACGGGAAATTTACAGTTATTTCATTATGAAACTCATGAAATGATATGCAAATATGAGTGTACCGATGGTGGTGTTTTCGATTTAATCACATTCAAAGATGAACATTCCGATGATATTCGTTTTTCAGTCGCACATTCCAATGGATTTATTGCAATTTACGCGATCAGAGAAATGGAAATTCATGTATTGAAACGGTTTGAATTACCATCGTCACTATTAACATGTTTAGAGATTATTGATGTAAATGATTTTTCGCATATAATTGGGGGTGATTCTAATGGAAAATTCATTACCATTAATTATAATAAAAATTTAATTGATTGTGTCGAATCAGTAATTCAAGTGACGCAATTCAATGAGCAATTATGGTCTTTAAAGTTAATTAATTATAATAATTCATTATTATTATTCGTGGGTTCTGATGACTCAAAATGGAGAATTTATAATTTAACATTTCGTGACTCTTCAATTGAATATAATCTTTTGATGGTGAACAGCGATTGCACTGCCGGATGCACGTGTTTTGAGGTTAATTATAATAAAAATGATAATATAATTACAATTTTTGTCGGTTCATATGATGAACATATTCGATACTATGAAATCACTCACTGTGATAATGAATCAATAATCGTGAAATTAACTTATAAATTACATATCCCCGAAAGTGGCATATGGAAAATGAAGTCATACAATTTGCAGGGCAATAACAATGATATTTTAATTGTTTCGGGTATGTATTCGGGTGTACACATTGTTGTGGACAGACGTATTGTTGAATCAATTGATGAATTTAATGAAAAACTCGAGAATCAAGAGAAACATCTAATTTATGCTGCAGAATGTGATCATCATTTAATGACACTTATGGTCGCATCGTTTTATCGGAAGAAATTGTTTTGGTTTAAGAGAAGTTTATTTTGAAATAATAAATTCTATTATTTATTTATTTGTTTATTTATTTATTTAATTATTTAATTTTATACTTTTTCCTGAAGAACGGAATCCCTCTCAACACATCTTTGTCTTTCACGTGAATCAATTGATTAACACTCCAATCATTTGAAGCACTGTCTTTTGTATATTCCCGAATAAACCTGAAAATTATATTTAATAATTAATCGAAAGGTAAAGATTAATTTAATTGTTACCGATAATTGAGGAAATATTTATTCTCTAAATAAATATCATTAAAACGGCTCAACGAAAACCGCATCTTTTGTGTGTCTTCAATTATTTCTTTAATTCCTCTGATGCAATCAAAAATAACTAAAATTTCAATAAACGTCCGTCCATTTTCTAAATACAAAAATCAATTACAATTAAAAATTAATGAATAAAATTACTTTTAATGACTTTAATAATATAGGGGAAGACGAACATAATATCGTTATACGCGATTCTTAACGCTTCTCTCTGTTTCGAGTCAAATCGTTGCATATTGTGTTGGACTTCAGTGAGAGCCTTTAAAGAGATGACATTAATTGACACAAAATCATAAATTTATACCTCTTCTGTAATAAGCTCTTTAAGTGCATCGAAATGACCCTCTGCCAAATGACCCGAAATGACGACGCATGCCTTTGAATTAAGTATGCATTATTAATTATGAAATATTTGACCGGAATTCCCTACATGTTTTGCACCGTCCAAAAAGTTTTTCACATTAAATTCCGGGTCAATGTACGGTCTGATGTAAAATGCTACGACAAACTGATTTATAATCGCATATATTAAGTTCGGCACACTCTTTGGCATCACTCTCATCAGAGGCGGTAATTCCGGTGATTTATTAAACCCCATAAAAGGGTCGATACCTTCGAATGGTCCTTTATTATCACGTGTTTCATTCGAATCACTTTCATCGTCCTTTTTCTGTGTTTTTCTTTTCTCTTTATCATTATCATCATCATCATCATCATCGTTATTCTTTCTCTTTTCACCATCAGATGTGCGATTTCTTAAGAATCGTTTAGAATTATATAAATTCGCACATTTAAAGTCATTCGGTATTAAATAATGAGTTTTTAAATTCATTTCGATATTTTTATTCCCATAAATGCAATGATAAAACGAACATTTCGATTGATTAAATGACTTAATTGTGTTATTCAAATTTAATACCGTAAAACTTCGAATTTTCATTAAAAACATTTCAATTTTTAATATAAATTTTTGCGGAATTTAATTATAGAATTTAATTGAAAAAATCTAAACATTAATAACACGTGACTATAGATAAATAGTGATGTGATGTTCCATCTGCTGAAGTGATTTGAGATTACATTATTTATATGTAAGGGTCGGTAAACTCAGGCACAGTTCCAAATGGTAACTGTTGCTATAGTAACACACGCCAATATCATATAAATTATATGTAATATATGATGAAATGCATTACAAAAGTTAAATAAATTTAATCGCAATTATTTCACAATCACAATGGTGATATCATCTTAATTATTACATCGATCATCATAATCAAACATAAGACTGTATAAAAATAATTAATTAATGCAGAAATTGGACAATTTTTTATTACAAAATATGATATTTCAATGTATGTTAAGTTATAAATTATGCATGACTATTGTTGTGAATCATAATTTATAAATCTAAATTTTCAACGTTAAAATAAATCGGAAATAATACCTAAAATATGAATATTATTGACTTTAGTATTAGAAATTGTGATTAAAATTCACTAATGACATTACATAAAAAATATGATCGTAAATATTAATATGGCATAAACGGACAATAAAAATGCATTTAAATTCTAACAGAAAAATTGACATTTTGTCATATGTTCGTACAAAATGTGTCAAAAGTAAATTACGATTCGCAAAACTGATTAATCAAATCCCAATCATCGTCACTTCGTATGTGTTTATGTACTTTATTAATCCATAACCATTTGACTTTATCTTTGAATGGTGCATCATAATCCGGTACTTTATTCTTTAACTTTCTCCAGTTTCTCATTAATCGATCGTATGATGCAACACTAAAGATAAACATTACATTAAATTACATTTTAATTATTTATGATTCACGAATAATGCGAATTCATTAATAATGAATCATTAGTTTTTTCGTAATGCAAATACAATGATAGTGTATATATACATACGCTGAAAACTTTTCTTTGAGAAAATCCCAATCAATTTGCTCTTCACTTTCGTATTCATTTTTAAATATAAAATGAATGAGACGTGCGGAATCAAATCTCCGGTCCCAATTATTAGTTTCGAAATGACTTTTCGCTAAACTCCAATGGAGTGACAATAACCATCGGTGTCGGCACTGCGCTGCTGATCGTGTCTTTAACTTTTCGGACACTTTTTGCCACGGAATATCCGTCGTAGCAAATGATAAATCATCTTTTTTCAGGATTTTTTTAAGAACTTTAATAAGTTTCTGATCCTCATCATCATCCCAAATGCCTTTATTATACGGTTTCCCTTTTTTATCAACAGCATTCTTCACGATTTCATTAGCAGTTTTAGGATCGCATTGAATCTGAAACGCAATCTTAGTCCACGCGTCACCAAAAGCCTTATGTAACCTCATGATTTCGGATTTCTTTCGTGTACTTAAATCGGGACCCTTTTGTAATTGGGAAAACAATTTCCTCGCGCGATGATAAATCGAATAGAGTGTCCGTTCGGGTAAATCTTTGGCTAATCGCAGATACATTTGCGTTTCTTTGATAATTGCTTTTGCCTCTGATCGTTGATTCTTCAATTTTTCATCATCTTTCGACTGACCGCTAAAGAAACCCAAAAAAGTCGCGGGATTTTTCATGTGAATATCTTCACAATACTTAAGCCAATTCCGTGTTAATACAGTGTCCTCTTCGATCGTGAATTTTCCTGATTTAATTTTTATATTATTCTTTTGAATTAATTTTTTCATTTCATTTGTAACTCGTATTGGAATTGGTAATAACTTATGTAACGGCGCATCACTTATTAAATCACAGTTATTATATGCAATTAATTGTTTATCATTATCATTAACATTGACATGTGCCGGCACTTCACTTATAATTTCAATTTCATTCATATTTTCGTCATTCTTTTTGTTTCGTTTTTTCCATTTTCTTTTGCCATTATCAATACCCTCAGAATCGGATATTACAATTTCTTCGGGTAATTTCATAGGTGTTTGTTTATGAATTAATGATGGTAATGGTGTCGATGAAAAGAGCGGCGATTGTAAAGGTTCATCATCATCGGGTATCACCTCAATGAGAGTGCGATTCTCATTCAGTTCATTATCACCGTTAATTAATGTCAAATTTCTCTTTCGTTTTTTGTTATTCATGTTTTGACATTCGCAAAAATCATATGATCATTTTATTTACATTTATATGTGATTATTTCAGATGTCAATAATGGAAGCCGCATGTGTACTTATAAGTTATACATAAATTACGTCTCATATAATCAAATTGTGACACGTGTTTAATCGTCATAAAAATGCGCGCATTTTTAAATAGAATTCATAATATCTATAAAACACTGTAACTGACCGCATATATAGTATAAACTTAAGTCATTTCAATGGTAACGTAATGTATTACAATGTCCATAAACATAAACAGATATTCATATTATGAATTTATTTATTTATGACTGAATTTCAATGTTTACTCTCTATTCTAATACCGGACGAACCGATGCATAAGAAAAATGCCGTTTCTGCGATGCTCGAGATTAGTAATCACATGATTAATTCAAGTTTTATATGCATATAAATTGCGTCCCAAAGAAGTTCTGCATGAAAATGCTTTCGTTGTGTATAATGGAATTTGCCTGTACTCTCATATTTTTTTACTCATCGTATGCCTATGATTGGTCAGAGTTCATTACTGCTTTTTATGTATAAATAAAATATCTGTGTTTATGCCTCACAAACTACAGTGGGGTTTTGTACAGTCGTAAGTGATCGGTGTACGCATTGAGTTACCATTAATCGTTTCGCAATTAATAAAGTGTTAAATAATCAATTTAATCAATAATTTTCTGTAATCACTTTAATTACCGAATCTGATCGTTGCGGTGCCAAACATTTCATGGTTTCATTATAATAAAAAGTTTTGATTGCGTAACGTTATGTCATAAGTAAAGAGGAGAATTACCGGTGCTTAAAAACCCTTAAATCGGTCGGTATTATGATGCTTAAAATGAACAAAAACGGGAGTTAAAACGGTGTTTAAAAATTGCATTTTCAGTGTTAAAAAACAAATATCAGACTCGGCCATGGGAGGGTAGAGTAGGGGTAGAGTGGGGGTAGAGTGGGGGTAAAATTTTAATTCCTTCTTCCGCCTCAAAATTTTCAAAAAAAATATTGTTTAAGAAAAATGCATAGAAAATAATATTCTGAGTATTGCAAAGTTGATCCCTTAAAACAAAAAAATCAGAATTTACCCCCCTAAAAAATAGATTTTATAAAAATTTACTCCCCTTCGCGAATCGGAAATTTCCGAAACTTGGCTAGGTCTGAAATATGCATTTAAAAAAGCATTGTACATTTAAGCCTCCATAGCACGAAAAAATAAGTTGAAACATAAAATTCTCTATAAACACTTAAATTCTCTGTATACACAAATTTCACTAACATGGCCATATTAAAGCAGAAATTTTTGTTTATGATAGAGAAGATTTTACGTTAGTGAGTAATATTTACTTTAATTGTCGCGACAAATTATGAAA
>LBFL01008878.1:0-10544 GCA_000988845.1 Hypochthonius rufulus
TGTAAAGATTCATACATACATAGTCCTGGCAACACTAGTTTTGATCGATGCTATTACCCACACCATAACTGATTTGCTTGTGACTAGATATATAAATTAAGGTCGGAACCTATTATTATTGCCGCCATTTACAAGGCCATGGGCTGTGATGGTAGAGAGAAAGTCTTAACGAAGGTATTTCAACTGTCCACAGTTAGTAATCACTGTTGTGTATTGAAAATTAATTGAGTAGAGTTTGAAATATCTAGAAATATATATATTAATTTTAATATAATTAATTAATTGTAACAAAATTTATCATTATATATAAGTATGTTTATAAAAAACTTTTCAAAATATAAATGACATATGAAAATTTATTACCATTGAAAAAAGGGATAATTAATGATGAGCGAATTATTCTTAAACACCCGTTAACCCCGATTTTATCATTAGAAAAAATTCCACTCTGAAATTATCACTGATTTTTAATGTCGTTTAATTAGATTTATGTAATAATCGTCTACGCCTTTGAATTTCTTTAAAAAATTTCTAATTGCGCCGTACGATTTTACAGACATTTTCATTTTTTCAAAATAATGATTCCCTTTCTTATCAAATGGTAACACCCAAAACCTATTGCTTCAGTTTTATTACGATACAATCATTGCCTTTTTCAATCAAATTTCTTCACCCCTATCAGTTACAGGTATGGCCAATACCCATGGTACAGGCTGTACTGTATAACTGACAATGATAATAGCCTCATAGACAAAAGGTGCATTTATTAGTGTATTTATTTTATAATATACAGTAAAAGCAGTCGCCACTACCACTATCTCCAGTCAAAAATTCCTATCTCTTGGTCATGATCGACGTCACTCAGTCGAACCCATAGAGAGGAGAGAGAAGAAAATATCCCCCTAAAGGTAAGAATACCGTTTTAAATGACCTTTTATCATACTTTTCTGATAAAAGCATTTATATATATATGAGAAATATTTATTAGAATTTTAGTACTTTTAAGATTCACTTTACTCGTGTCCTTAGACTATGTGAGAGTTTATGTTATAAGGTTTTTACTAAATTATTTCATTTTTAATTCAACTCTCATCGTCATCATATCCCATTACTTAACATTGTGTGTCTCCATTTCTTCTCACGATTCATATAGTTGAATGTACATGTAGTATATAATAACTGCTCATTTGCTCAGGTGAGTGTCGTACCCCGAGCAGTGACTATAGAGTAGTCACTCGGCCGTAACACACAATTGAGACCGGTCGTGTAATGCAACGGAACACACTATTAATTTAATACAATATATTTCTATTGTATTTTATTTTGAAAGTGATACAAATATTAAGTGAGAGATTTTAAGTCATATTTTTTTAAAAATTTTTTTAAAATAAAAGAAAAAAATAAAAGTTTTAAAGTAATTTGTTTATGAAATATTCTGTCTCAATTTACTATACTCCAATTACTGTATATGATTATTTTTTTCAGGAATAAATTACTTAAGCAACAATTTGTGTTCATCGTTAAACAATAATTATATTTTATTGTGTTTTTCCGTGTTTTTTATCCGTTGTAACTTCGAGTGTGTCATTTACTGTGTGTTCAATTACTGTGCGTTAAATAAATTTAGTCAATTTAATTGCAATTATATTTTGTGGTGTAAAAATATAATTATAAAAAAAGTTTAAAAATTTAAAAATTTAAAAATTCATAAATTCATAAATTTAGTTCTTCAAAAATAAAAAGTAAAAACAAATACTAAATTCACGATTTAATAATATTATTTTGCAATTCAAATGTTTGAACCCAATAATTTGTGCCTAATAATTGGTCATATGAATTAACATATAACGGTTAACGGTTAACCTTCTAACTAAATATGGCTCTACAGAGAAATCTCTTCCCACGGAGACCATCGCCTACATTCATCAATGGTCCGACCGTCCTTCGGACCACAAATGACTTTTACGTTCATAAACAGAAGAAAAAAACAAAGAAATCGAAACCAAATTTAGTGTCTCAATTATTGCTCAGCACAGCTCTAGACAATTATAATAAAATTAATGATTGTCGTGCGTTAAACGTTGGAAATAATTCTAAATTTCAGAACTCAACCGTCGGTTACAGGTTAGTAATTAAGTATTATAAATAAAGTTAAACTCTTTTATGTAGAATAATGCTAAATTCTGTTTATTATATTTGTATTTATTGTGTTAAGTTTCACTTTTACATTAAAATTACGTTTTTTATATCCGATTTACGATTTATGTCACATTTTTGAGTCCCGTTGCAGGACATAAATCGAGAGTCAAGTGTAAGATTTTATTATTAATCTCCATTATTAAATATTTAACAAATATTTATGGTTTTATTCTACAATAAAATCCAAGGAATTTCTTTAATTTCTTTATGTCAAACATAGTGAAATATTTTATTTGTTACGATAGAAAAGTTTCACTTAACTAAGATATTAAAATTTTTTTAATTATATCTTTAATCTCTGGCATTAGATATTTAACTAAATTTATGGTATTAATTTTTTTCTCTAATAAAATGCAAGAAATTTATTTATATTAATAACACCATTTCTTAAGAAATTCTTAAACTTTCCATTTCCTTGAATTTAATTATTCATACTTTTTTAAGCATTTCAATATACAGGATTAGGCTTTTAAAAATATGACATATTTTATTAGAATTTTTCAAAAATGCTTTTTACATTTTATCAGATGTCGAATTAATTAACTGTCATTTCTTTGAATGTGTAACATTAGTTTTTAAAAATTCAGAGTTAAGTTAAACTCATACACAAAAACCTCTGTAACTTAAACCTTTTATTACTTTAAAAACTCTATAACTTGAACAGGTTCCCATCACCTTATTCTATTAATTTACATTATAAATAAATATTTTACATTATAAATGAACCTGTATAACTTGAAAACCTCCTTATATAGAAGAAAATGATTTTACTGCAATATGTTCAATTTATGGAGTTTTTTGTGTAATGTTAAAAGTAAAATTTTTTTAATGTGAAAGTTAAAAGCATGTAAAAAAATACGACAGCAGCCGTCGACAATTAAATTCCTTTTTTTAATTGTAATGCAAATCTAGATTTTATGTCAAATCTCCGTATGAAATAATATTCTAGTAAACTTAATAATATTATTTTTAAAATCCCTCTAAAATGTGCATATCTCCATCAAGAGAAATATCACAAATAATGTTACCCTAATTATGTCAGATTCACTTTTAAAAGAAATATAAAAAATATATATTTTATTTCAAAAAGAAAAAGATTCACAAAAAAAATTTCACAATATTATTCAAATATACAGGTATATCTGTATATATCTAATACTTTCTTTTTATGTAAAACTCTCACATAATACACATTATGTAAGATATGGGATTTGAGTTCATTACGAAATTGTTTTTTATGTCTCTCCTCATATAATTCATTAACGAATTTGATTACTCTGAATGATAAGAACCGCTTTAGCCTTTGGTTTTCCGATTCTTCTCAAAGAACGTGATCCTAATATTTGAAGGAAAAAGTTTTAGTGATGTTATGTGATGACTTTAATTTATTTGAAAAATTAAAGATGAAACATATTTTTTTAGACTTTTTCCATAAGTTATTGAGACCTTTCGTAACGCTTATTGAGGCTATCGTAATCATGAAAATAATCTTATACAATTGAACCTCTATAATGTAATGTAATATTTGTTCAGTTTCAATATTAAACTAAATAAAATGAGTTTATTATATTATTTTACTGTTAATTAGAAACATTGTATAGTGAACAAACACATGAATCCATATATTGTTTGTGAACTTATCTATAATTATTGTTGAGTAATTCAATAGGTTTTACTCAAATTAAATATGAATGGAGTTCACTTTAACTCGGATTATGTTCATTTATTTCATCTCAGTTTTATGTCTTTTCTTTTTATGTCCTCAGATTTTTAAATCACTTCACTTTCGCTCACTTTAATGCCCGATTTGCATTTATTTTCCATTTTATTGAGGACCGTCACGGGTCATAAACTGAATTTATATTCATTATGAATACCGAATTATTTAATTATTTTATGTTAAGTAGAAATATCTATATTTCAATTATCTATATGTCGATAATATAGAATAAAGACTAGTGGCAAGTGGGCTTGACTAGGAGTTAAGTAGGGGCCAAGAGCCTGGGGTCAGGAGGAGTCTAAACCTTTCCCGAATAATGCTAAAAATAAAAAAATGCTTAAGAAAAGTGCAACATTGATCTCCTCCTTTAAAAAATTGAAAAAATAAATCTAACGCCCCCCAAGAATTTAAAATTTTTCAACCCTTGCCGAACCCTGATCAAGACCGTTATATATGTTAATGTTATAAAGGTTTACGTGAAATCATAAATTATTTGCGCATCAATTTTATTTGATAAGAATTATATGCGTTTATTTATAATAACATTTGATGAATACAAATTATTTATTTAAATATTAGGGTTAAAGAAATATATTTTTTCTTTAAAATGACAAATTTCTAAACTCGATTTTCACTTTCAAAACAAAATACGCATGAATAGTGAAAGTACATTCTCACACATTACATCTTTTTGTTCTCAATAAATTCCCGTTTCGCCTGATTTTACAGGAAATTCTTAAGCAAAGAAAAAAAATTAATGGACCATAGAAATTCACATTAAAGCACAGAACATACAGAAATTTCTTGAAAAAAATATATAATTTATTTAAAATATATTTAATGAGTCTCGAGTCGCGACTATTATCGTATCTTTCATCGTTATATATTTTAAATAATTTTCTAATTATGGTTATATTTTAATAAATTCTCTGAATTTGAAATTTGAAATACACATAAATCCTTCTATAATAAACATATTTCAATCAAAAAATTTAAGTTTACGATAGATAGGATTTTACGTTATAGATATTAAAATAGCAATATTTATATATACTGATATTATACTAGTATTCCAAGGTTTAAATGATTTGCGGCAAAAAAATCTGTTTACGATATAAAGATAATTAATGTTAGAGAAGTTTATATGTAATAATAAATGGTGATATCAAAAAATGATACCCCATTTATTCAGATATATATTATTATCATATTATCAAATAATATATTTTTTATATAAATTGATACTGATTAATGCCTTTAAATTATCAATTTAAATGCAATGCACGCCAATTCAATGGCATTCATTAACATTTAATTCAGACTAATCACGTGATATTAGGTGTGGAAACTCTTCAATTGTCATTGAATTGAGTCATTATCGACACTTTTCTTTGCACCATTTACTTAACCATTGTTATGATTCATGTTTATGTATTGTTATATGACGTGTTTTTGAGACATTTTAGATTTACTTAATGAATTTATAATATTGTTATGCATTAAATGCTGTTATTCATTGTACCGTCTTAAATTAACACTCATTTTGTCCGTTCATCTGTAACAATACAATCAGTTTCGGGTTTTCTGTTATCATAATTCGAGACAATAATTAAGACGAAAGATAATGATTGGAAAATATATGTTTTTATTTAGTGAATGACATAATCATTTCTACACTCTGATTGTGGCGATTGTGTCTTTAAACTTTTGTGACACTTATTAAATAGTGATGCGTCCCTTTTAATTAATTATATATATTTTATTCTATTTTTACACGGACATATTGAATATACACAAACCTCTATAACTTAAATCTACTACTGTCAGAATTTCCGTTCACGATACGTTCGCGAATATAAATTACTGTAAACTCTTGTAATGCTTATTAAATATTAATGTGTCCCTTTTAATTTATTATTTGAATTTTTTACTATTTTTACACGAACATATTGAATATACATGTAAACCTCTATAACCTCATTCTACTGCTGTTAAAGTTTTTGTTCACGATGAGTTTACGAATAGAAATTATCATAAACTTTTGTCATATTTATTAAATAGTGATGCGTTCCTTTAAATGAATTATTTGCATTTTATTCTGTTTTCACACAGACATATCGAATGTGCATAAACCTGAATAACGTAACTCTTTTGCTATCAAAATTTACTATATGCACAATCTTCTATATCGTAAACATATAACAAGCAGAAAATTTTGTTTCCGATACGAGTTTACTTTAGAGAAAATGAAATATTGAGAGTTATACTTATTCAAGAGATTAGTTTATGTTAAAGAGATAATTTACGTTTCAATTAGAGATATTTATGAGTTCATGTTTTTATATACTTTGTAAAGGTTAACAGAAGTTCATGTTATTCAAGTTGAATGGTTATGTTTGAATTACATTCAGTTATTTAAAGTTTACGATATATATATTTATATAAAGATTAACGTGTAATTTATTTTATTTCTCAATTATATATTTTAATAGTTTTATATTTATAATTTTATAGCATTTATAATAATAAAATATGCAAATTGAGTATTGGAATAGTCATTTAAGTGTTATAATAGTGTAATTAAATGCTGACATAACAAATTGCCAATTGTGTCCGTTTTATTATTCATGTAATTAACTGTTAATTGATTATATCCCATAATTAAATTATTTATTATGCGAAATGCTATTTATAACATACATTTTATTTTAATTTTAAAATGCTAAATACACTCTGTGAATTTTAAAGCATCATAATATTGCTACATTATTATTGTTTGTGTTAAGGTTAAAGTAATTTATAAAAATATTTTTTTAGTTTACTTTTAATAGTGTTACAATATTTTTTTTAACTTAATCAATAACGTGACTAAACATTTTGTTTATAATGATTATAAAAGACGAGAATTTTATAACATGAAAATCTTCTATCGTGAACAAAAAACTTGACTAAAATGTGGTCACGTTATGTAGATTTATTCGTATGTAATTTAATCAAGTGTTTTAATTAAAATTTTGATGAAGTTAAATGACGTTTTCATTAATCTCAAAACTCTAATCTGTTAGTGAAATTAAATTAAACGTCTATAACTTGAACATATTGTGCCAAAAATTTTTGTTTCTATTAGAAAGGTTTTTATGTTACAGAAGTCAAATAATTCTGATCTAATAATTTGTTTACGTTATAGAAAATCTTTATTTTAGAAGGAGTTTACTTTAAAGAAGTTTAAGTGTACAAATATATTAATATTAACATTTCACTCACATCTTTGACAAGAGATTTACGTTTTAAAAACTTTTTTATTTATATTTAAAAAGAAAAAAAATTCTCTTAACACTAAAATGGATTTAAAATGTATTTTTATAAATGATTTGCTGCTGATTCTAAATCTTAAACTTTTTGATAAATCTCAAACTCATTTACGTCAAATTACGTTACATTACCTCACATTTACCTTTCACCCTATAAAGTCAATGGATTACGGTATAGGGTTACACTATGAATGAGTTGATTCACCTGAACTCATCTTCAGGTATATATGTATACCCATTTATTAGACGCACCATTTTTTTCGTAACGTTTTAAAATGTAATTCGGTTCATACAGTAAATACCGGTAAAGGTAATCATTAACCAGCGGCGGTAATGAAATATTAGAGGTGAAAAATGATGCGGCAGTAAAAATTAAAGCACTGCGTGAATAGAGTTTATTGAAAAATAAATTATAATTTAAATTTTTTAAAATATGTGTTTTGTATATAAAAAATAAGTAAAAAGCGGTTTATGCAAAGGAATAGGTTTATGTGTGATTTTCTTTTAGATTTTTTCTTTATACATCATTAGAGTCTATAAAAATAATCATATAATTGCCCAATTAATTTCGCGACACTGACAAAGGTATTGATAATTCCTGTAGAAAAAAATGAATGAATAAATAAATAATTCCATTTCTTAAATGCGTCACGATTGTGACATTTCTAAAAACCCTAATTTTTTTTAATCAAAAACCCTAATTTTCACCATAATTGTTATATTATTGTTAGCATTATATTCATCATTTTCTTTATTATATTTTCATGACAATACTAATTTAAAGACCATATACAGGTGCACAGTCAAATGCGCCACTTTACCATTACATTCGCACATACTAATCTGATACTGGATCCGGTTTTACTGTCTATTCAAGTAACCGTAAAACTGTTTTTGATAGGGTGATCAATCGTCTCTGAATAGAGTTCGCCGTACCTTCAATGAACATATACCGGTATATATATAAGTGTTTCACGGTAAATTTTTATAGTGAAATTAGCATAGGATTTATTTGTAATACATTTGATTAATTTTACATAAAACCTCTCTAACATAAACTGTTTCAATTATAAATAATTTATGTATAACATAAACTTTTTAATTTAAAATTATATAAACCTTTGGTATATTAAGCTATAGTGGAAAACTTCTCTATTGTAAGTTTCTGATCTCACAATATATTTACTATAAAGAGGTTTATATGTATGACATAAATATTTGTTCCGAAAAAATCATAAATGCCATGAAAAGCACCGGAATATTTCTAAAGAAAACAAGAACTTTATAATTTTTCATTTCTTATTTTAAAAAATAAAAAAGTTGATTACCCTATTCCCGCTTAACAGTTAAGCAAAGAAAAAAAAATTGATGTATAACAGCATATGAGTACATTTGGTACTAATGCCTAAAAGGGATTTGTACCAAATTTAGGAGTCACATTATGAATAGTAATACCTGACTATTTACCTGACGTGACAGGTTTTTTCATAGGACCATCAACTCTAGTGCCGTATTTTTACCATTAAATTCATATTCTACCACTAACCCAATTGCTTCGAATTTAAAATTCCTGACGTCAGTTATGCCTGTTTTTTTTAACGGGATTCTCATGTGTTTTGTGTGTGTACTGTGAACGTTCAGCGGAGAGGCATTTTCAAATGTCTTTTCTCTTTCTAATGGTATAGTGAATACATTTATTATATATTAAATATAATTGATAATCGGTTCGTACCCTATTGAATGGGTTAATGCTGTAAAATAAATTTTTAAAAGAGATCATCGGTACGCTCAATTATTATTCCGGTGATGGATGAGAACGTTTTTTGACTGTTTTATTCAATTTTTGTATTGTGTTAAAAAAGTTGTTTTGAAATTGAATTTTTCAGGAGTGAAATGATTATTTTAGAGAAAAATTTTAATTCAATTTAATTTTATTATTTTCTTTTATTATTGATTTTTATATTCTTCATTATTTATATCGGTTAAGAGTTAAGAGGTTTTTTAAATTGATTTGATGTGTGCAATTTTCAAGATAAAAGCACTTTTTCAATTGTTTGATATGTTTTGATGATAATACGCTCGTCAAATTGTGTTATAATTTTTCTTAAATTTATTTTTTTTCTGTGCGTTCATAATTGTGTTTAATTGAGATTTATTTGGTTTAATTTCATCAATTTCAAGGTAATGACCACATTTTTCTTGATTCCATTGTTATTCAATTGTTGTTGTAGATTTGATTAATTACAAATTTCTTAATAAAATATTTGATTTTTTAATTTACGAATTTTTTTAAATAATATTTTATAAATTTTATTTAAAAATTATACAATAATAACATCAATTAAAATGCCGCACCTTTAAATATGTATATCCATATAATTAAATAATGAATGTGCATATTTATATATATATATCTGTTAAATTATTGAACCCCTTAAAGTAAATCGATATTTAAAATTCAATTATAATATTTGTATATATTAAACGCCAAATGATTTTAGGCGATATGTGCATTAAGAGAAAGTTTAGTGTTACTAAAGAAAGAATTATTCAGTAAAAGTTCATTAAACCGTAAATATTTTAATCATCGATTATAATGCAAATTATACAATAAAATAAAAAACTTCTGTATCTGAATTGCATCGTTTATATTAACGAGATAATTATATTCTTTTCTGTTATATGGGGTTTTATTATAGGAATTTAATTGTGTTTAATTAATTTATATAATAAAACCCCATTTTAATTAATTGAATGCTTAAGGAAACGTTTATAAATATCTAAAAACCTTTTAATCGTAAACAAATACTTGAGAAATTTTTCTATCGTAAACACTGTTTATGTTCCAATTAATTCGGCAAAATTCTCATTAACGTGAAGAAATATACTTTTTTCAATTAAAAAATAAAATTACATAATTTCCTCATATATTAATTATATTCGATACAAATAATTTTAGTTAATGTTTATTTATTAATGAAATAAAAATCATAATTTTAATCTATTATTGATTTAATATCCGCATATCGATTATTAATGATTATAAAATGTTCACAGGGGTTTTATACTGTACAACCCCTGTGAACCTCTGTTTCTTAATGATAATAAATTATTACGAATAATTCAGTATTAAATAACTTAATCAATATTTTGAAACTACCTTTAGTATCACCATTAACCCAAAAGTCGCTTTTTTAAAAATTCAAATTATTTTTCTTAATGAAATTATCTATGATACTATAATATTTTACATTTGATCTATGATATACTAGAAAATCTTTTTGCTTCTTCTTTAATATATTTTATTTCCTTTA